>OY744475.1:24023887-24264710 GCA_963556175.1 Tipula confusa
GCAATAGTTCTTGTGATTTTTAAAAACATTGAATGCTAGCTTTGAATCAGATTGTCCGTTCACATCTCTCCAACACTTATATAAGAGTGCTTCTTGCCTATAGACTATAGCCAAAACGAGCAACCACATTATGTGAACCACCTAGTGATATTGATCTAGACTTAGCTGCACCAGCAAAGTTAGTTAAATTTATTAGTTAATTATACCAAAATGATATACCTGATTCAATAAATTTCAAGAGTATATGAGAAATGGATTTCTGGGACATAATTGTTCAATTTGCAAATGAAAAATGGGGGGTATTAGTATTAACAACAAACAGTTTTAAATTTTTAATACATCCCAAATATTCAATGATTTAGACTGTGTCCGACAGCTATGATAAATATTTGTGAATAAAATTTGTGAAAAATATTCCCGTACATTCACCATTTTTTATTACGCTGCCCGAAAAGTAAAATAATCGATTGAAATATTTCCCCGCCTTATTTGTTTGTAAATTATTTTTTTATAAGGTATAAAAACTGTGAAGCCTGACTGTAAAATTTTTCAGTAATATTTCTTCAGCAAAACTTGACGAAATTAAATATTGTTTATCTTTTTTAAAAAATTCCGAAAGTGTATACCAACATAAAATCATAAAATTGAATTTTATTATTTATTAGTAAAAAAATTGCTAACACAGATGAACAGATATTAATTCCGTCATGTTTTGTCGGAGAAATATTACTGAAAAATTCAGCAAAATTTTTCTATGAAAGCGGCTTCACGAAAAATTACAATTAATTGTGTGCATTGTTTATTGAGATTGTCATAGCAACGAAAATGTTCAAATTTTTCTTATTTGGTTTTTGAATGTACCTATTACAAAACCAAGTAGTAAATTTTATATATTCTTTTGTACATCCGAGTGTGCTACGCGATAAAGTTTGGCTTCTATTATAGAAAGTTTTGGTATTTGTCAAAAAGTATCATAGCAACCGTGATAAATTGGGTGTCTCAGATTTTATCCAATAAATGTCACAAATTTGTATTCACAAATATTTATCCTAGGTGTCGGCCATAGTGATAGACAAAATTTAAACCCAGAGAAATACACGACGTGACTAAATCGATTATACAGAACGCGACTCCGACGTGACATTTAAAAGTTGATTTTACTTTTATTTTTATTGTGTTTGATATTTAACAACGTTAAAGTATATCGCTTAACGTCGACTATATCTCAGGGGAAAAGATCAAAAAGTTCTGTATCACACACAAACTAAATGTCGTTTAGTTAGTGAAAAGTTAAATAATAATAAGCACTAGAGTCCGTTACACTGTGTAATTTCGTATTCGTTGAGCTGCAAACAGCAATAGTGAAACATTGTTCTAAAGATCTCTTTAGAACAATATTTGGTGATTAAAATGAGAATGGTTACCGATTTGCTATTTCATAGTTGCCGATTAATCCAGCCCATTAAAAATTACATAGACAAATAATTTATTTAAAATTTACTTTTGATGAGTTCTATAAATTATTTACTAAAATTTTAAAATGATGATCTGAGAATAAAAACAGTCATAAGCCTGTTTGTGAGAAAATTCATTGTTATTAATTTTAACTATTTTTTTTTTTTATTAATTATTTTGACAACACTTTTAAACTTGATTTATTATACTAAATATATCGATTGTCACTTTTTTTTAAACGATCTTTATCCGGAAGAGCACACAATTAATGGAGTCAATTATTTAACGAATATGATATAGACAGAGAAATGTGAGGTGTTGCTATATAATATTGATGCATCTTCATTCGATAATCGATTTTTAATTCTTACAAATGATATCAGCTGACGTGCTTTTAACAAGAGGCAGAAACCGAATAGAAACTACGTGGTTTCATGATATTTTTTAGAAAAATGTAACGATTTTAAAGTGAAAAATCTCGAAAATTTAAGTGTTTTGTTGGTTTAAGTTGAATAGTATAGTAAGTTTAGAGTTTAATTTAATAGCCACATCTTTAAAATTCATCCAGGTTTTAAACATTAATCCCCTATTTCCGTTAGTTTTACTTATTATCATCTAAATGAGTTGAATAAACATAAGAATATTATCGAGGACAACGCCAATGTTCTGCAACTTAGTAACTCGATCAATAACCATTTTAGTAAATGTATATGAAAGCCTAATTGTCAGTTTCTTTCTATAGAAACTCATAACTCAACATTTCCAACTTAACACTGAAAACCTGTCCATATCATCGGCATTCAACAAAAATGTTGAATGAAAGAATATATAGGTATCATCGTTAATGATATAAAAAAGAAATAGCAATGGGCGTAAGTGTCTGAATAAAGGAACTCAAGATGTTTTTCATAGTTGGCTGAGAGACATTCGAGTTTCCACCGATTTTCTGTAATTTAAATAAAACAATTTCATGAGAGATTCTATCAAACGGTTTTTTAAGGTCAGTCAATTTCACATTAACTTTCGAACCATCTT
The DNA here is from genome assembly GCA_963556175.1 of Tipula confusa. Lineage (NCBI taxonomy): Eukaryota > Metazoa > Arthropoda > Insecta > Diptera > Tipulidae > Tipula > Tipula confusa. Next base: position 24,026,378 of record OY744475.1, read on the forward strand.
CAATTGGATTTAACACAAAATTTACAAATTATACGAGATTATTTCAGATTGCAGTTGATCGAATGAGAAGCAAACCAACCGAAATTCGGTTAAATTAATCGATAACATATTGCTAATAACTGCAGGAGATTCAGACTTCTTAGCACCCAGTTTTAAGGTTCGAGGATACTCCAACCATTCCTCTTTTGGGAATGACAAATAACCAAAAATGTGGATAACTCTTGATTACCTTGAACCACCCCAGCTGCAGTTATATATGCAATTCGATTCATATTTCGAATATATATATATATATATATATATATATATATATATATATATATATATATATATATATATATATATATATATATATATATAATATATTCACATCACAACTTAAATATTCAGAATTCAAATAGAGTTTTAATATTCAAACTTTTATCTTATTTACAAAGCTAACATATACACTGTACGACAATTGTTTAGATTCACCTCCAGTTTTTGGAATATTTCACATATTTCACTAAACAAATAACTGTAAATAGATTATGCACCTGTTCAACTAGTTCTCTGTAACTCTGACAGTTGGTTTTTATTTAAAATTGTTTTTTAAATAAAACCATTGTAGAATGGAATTCATACGGACAGCAAATGTTTAGTTCTGCCATTGAAAAATGCTACATTCCATGAAATAAACTTAAACCATTAGTTTTAAAGGCGTTTACAACTTTTTATAATATCTTAATATTTGGAAGATGTCCAACTCCAAAACTTTAATATTACCTACATTGAGGTAGTCCTTTACTATTAATATCAGTGCAATGTTAATTGGTACAATTTTAAGGTTATAAAGGTAAAATTACTTTCTAGAAACTGAATTATTCATCCAATCAGTAATGGAATTTTTATTAAATTGCATTAGGTACCAATTATCGTTACGTAACCGTTTTCCGTTCGGAAAATCTTTATTGTCTTTGGCTTTTTCTAATAAGGGTTTGCTTCTGTAATTTGGATCGTCTACTTATTTATATTACTCTCGTTACTTTAATCACTTTATCACTTTATAACGGTATTACAAAATATGGATTTAACCAGTTGTCAAACTTCCGATAAACTAGCTGTCAAAAATTGTAAGTGAATACTATCCGTGGTCGCGCTGTATATTCTAAATATTTGTAGTACAACAAATATTTGAACCTTAACATGATTTCTGGGTTAGAACAATTTATAAAAGAGAAATTGTTCGTCTCATCCAAAACACAAAATAAATTGATTGTATTCATTGTGCTTTTGCGGTATGCGAATTCATTGCCAACCACTTTTCAATATATACCTGTCAAATCTCTTTAAAATTTCACTTACATAAATAAGAAGAACACATTTTATTATTATATGTTTTTTTTTATAAATATGATGCATTGCAATAAATAAATCATCTAACCTTCTTCATTCCTATATACATATATATACACCACAAATGGCAAACAATTTTCATACGCATAAAAAACTATCATAACCAGTTCTATGCGATCGAAAGTTTTGCGTCTATAAACACATTACACACATTTCACTAAACACTAAAATTCAACTACTATTTGTCTATTTGTATCTCCTTCCTGAAAATTAAATGGTAAATCAACTCTATTATAAGAAAGTGAAACTTGCTCACCAAAATAATAACAAAACGATACAATAACAAATGATTGATATCATAATGATCAATTCATTCACTCCCCAGCATAAGCAAACATTAATGTTTATAATATGTATATATCTTCACAATATCTTGATTAATTCACGTTATATGTGTATATTAAAAAAAAAAAAAAACTTTCAATTTCAATTTTATATTTTTTTGCAATATCATTTTAAAAACATTTTATTTTGTAATAAAATAAAATTATCAATTTTTAAGACAAAACAAAAAATACAAAAAAAATTTCACTCGCAAGGTTCAAGTTTGTAATTCGCATAAAACAAAAAATAAAACATCGATTTATGGCCGTTTAATAGTCTTTCTTTCGTGTAGTATACGTATGGATTATTTATTATACAGATGTTTAATCAATCGCCAATCATAACGATTTAAGATAAGACGAGTAAAGCGAAAAATGTAGACAAGTAAATAAATTTTATTTTGTTTTTGTAAAATTTTTAAGTTTAGAAGAAATTTTTATCAAAATGGGTTTATTAAAATAAAACGACAGCTTAAACGTAAAATAAATTAAATAAAAAAGCTAAACGCGAATTTTTATTTTATTTTTTTTTATTTTTTACCTCCATACAATCAGATCATGTAACACGAACATTTTTATTGTAGCCTTGAGCAAGATTGAGGTTTAGAGTTTGCGTTTAATTTTAATTTATTTGTTTTTTTTTTTAGATTTAAGTTTAAGAAAATAAAAAGAATAATAATAATAATAATTAATAGACAACCATATAAACTGTCATATTAATATAATACTTGTGTCAGAGCTTTGTGTTTTTTACTATTTTATTTTTGCTTGCTCTTAATGTGTGTATGTGTTGATTTTATATTAAGTTTGCGGGAACCATGCACTTTTTATACTTTTATGATATCTTAAATATTATTTTTATATGTTTTTACTGAATGTGTGCAATTTAATTTTTATGATTTTACAAGATTATATCAGTGGTGCCCACTAACTCCTTTAAAACTAACTATTATACTGTACATTTGATTAAAATCAGTAAATACATTTTTTTAATCTTTTAAGATTGCATATTGCATTTGCATATTTTACTTCCAAAATAAGTATGGAATTTTTCAAAATTTAAATCAGAATAGTTAATATACCGAAATCAAGTATGTTTAAGCTAAGAACACTACATGAATTAAAACTTTGCATGTGAATTAAACATGAATTAAAACTTTGCAGGTGATAGCGACATTTAAAAAATACTTTTTTCAAAATTAAGATTACGCTAGTTTATCAATACGGCGTTATAGGCCATAGTTGACCCTTTCAATATATAACCGGTGAGAAACGCCTCAGTTAATAAATTGTTCAAAAAATCTCATTGGCGTTGAGTTTAAGGACAAATGATTTATTCATGTAAAAAATTCATAAAAATATTCTGCAGAATTTTTTCAGTAATATTTCTTCGGCAAAACATGACGGAATTAAATATTGTTTATCTTTTTTAGTAAATTCCGAAAGTGTATACCAACTTAAAATTTAATTTTATTATTTATTACTAAAAAATTACTAAAAAAAGATAAACAATATTTAATTCCGTCATGTTTTGCTGAAGAAATATTACTTAAAAATTCTGCAGAATTTTTCTGTGAAAGCGGCTTGATAAACATAAATTATAATAGCTTTGATTGGCTAATATTATTTTGTATTAGTGCTTGTTTCAATTGGTTTAAAAACCGAATAAAAAGTCATAAAGCTAAAAATTGAGGTGAATAAAAATGTCAAAATTTGTAACTACTCCTAAACCTGATAAAAATTAAATTTTGTGTATACATAAATTTATTTTTAAATTAAAATATTTTTAAAGAGAAATTATTTAAATAAATGAGGGATGTAAGTGCCCAATCAATAAAAATGAAAGGTTACTAGTGCCTATGCACAATACTAATTACTGATTAATGCACCAATTAAATTAATTTTGTACATTAATTTTTAATAATAATCTCATTATAAATTATGCAATTTAAAATGATAATGAATAAACTTTAGTTCTTATAAAGCTGGCAATTATTTCTTTTGTTTAATAGTAATTTAGTTATAATTAAAGAGGACAATTATTCCCAATATTTTATTTTTTTTTTCGTACGTGATGGGTTTCGTTGCAACTATCGCATATAAACGTCAAAAAGTAAACCAGTTGAAACAGATAAAAAGTTTAAAAAAAATTCCACGGATAAAAAATTCATATTTTAACTTTTTATGCGGTATTTAAACCAGTTAAAACACGACCTTATACGATAAAAACGAATTTCACAGGAAGCGTTACATGAGTAAAGGCTTTTTCTACATTCGCTGTAAAAAGTAGGCTTTTTACGTTTGTTTACATTAGCTAAAAATGTTGTTTTAAGGCACCAGTCTAAAGTTTTTTCACGCGTGTTACGTTAACTATATTTTCCGGAAACATTTTTCTTTCTCCCCATTTCACAAAATTTGTTGAAAATGATCTCGTATTGCTGCCTGAACTTTATGGGTAACAAGTTGTAAGTAGCTCTATTTGCCGCTTCTTCAATTTTAGCTGGAATGGCATCTTTATTTTCAAAAATATTTTCCATTTGATTGGGGATATGTCAAATGTTTACGAATTACAATTATTTGGATAAATAACAACGATTAAGCAACGCTTGCTATTTCTATAACTGAAAACAACTAAGCAATGGTTGCTGTATAGAAACCTCGAGCATAAAAATAGAAAACAATTCATAAGTAAAGTGCAAACTTTGTATTAATTTCTACTAATTTCGCACCTTTAATTTTGCTTTTAACAGTGTTTGTAGAAAAAATATTGTTATATTTGCTTCGTGTCTTAAACTTCCCTTCTCACAAAAAAAAAGTTCACTTTTAACACTTATATCATAAATAGCCTATTATCGTAAGAGTATTTAAATGAATTTTTGTTTCCCATTCCATTCTAAATATTTAGCTGGCCAAGTTTTAAATGATAATTTTTAATGTGTTTAATTTTAGATTTTTGTCGTGCGATAATAAAATATGGCGGACCATAAATCTGTCGGACCAGATAAATTTTGTACATGAATCATCGCCAAAGATTTTTTACCCATTTTATTAAAAAAAAATGGGCCGATTTCTAAAATACTCCAGAATATAAAATATGGCAGAACAGAGGAATAGACATAGTAAATTATGTTTTGGAATAATAGGCTGCAAAGCGCGGGTAACGAAACTAAATTTCATAAATTAGGGAGAAACATCGATGAAAACACGGATGTTAGGCTGCAAAATCATTAGCATTGATAATTCGTGATTTTGTTTAGAGAAATATTTGTCGAGTAAAAAATTTTAAATCTTCTGAATCCGCCGCTATGCAATTAAAGAGTGGTTTCGGTAGTTAAACTAACACAAAATATTTTAATTTTTTTCCACGTTGTTTCAAGAATACTTTTAACTGACGAAGCACAAAATATAGAGATTTCCAAATAATAATCGCAAATATTTTTTTCGTGAGCAACGGGATATATAGTTAAAGTTTATATCTTGCATTTAGAAGGATAGGGGCATGTAAAAATTGGGTAGAAGACTGGTGAACGACTTATTTACTTAACTATAAAATAATACTTCAATTTATAAATGATCAATAGCTTGAATTTAGAGCTCCAAACTGAAAAAATCGTATTCATATACCTACTCTATGTAGGGCATAAATAGTTGCACTTCGGTAGCCACTAGCAGTTAGCACTAGATCCCGGTAGTGTTCTTCTATCTAAGAAAATGATAATAAGTGGTTTTTGCAGTACCTTGCTAACACCGTACTATTCAAACCCAACGAATCTGATTAACACCATACAAATTTCATGATTTTTGAGAGAATATCCTCAGCATTACGACTAGGTTTCTAATACTTGTGATTATATATTTGATTTTAGGCTCATTGATTAGGCTCATTGATTTTGAGACTAATGAATGCTGAGAATCTTTGAGAACAATAAAAGCTGAGAATCGTACTAGTGAATTCATTAGTTCTTTTATACAAGGTAGCTGGACTGATATTATAATATGTTATCCTGAAGTGTTCCGCATTTGAGAAAGAAAAATTAAACATGAAATTAAAGATTATCAGAGACGGGTTATTTTTATGTCTTACAATAGAGTTTATTACGAAAATTCTCGATAGCTATTATTATCAACTTTAACATAACGTTGTGAAAGCCTTACTGCGCATTGTACCTATTTTCGATGTATTTTAAACGCTAATCGACAGCTTTCCCGACCTATTGAGTCAATCGCTTACTGGAAATCCAAGACCGATTCGGAATAAAATCTCATTGTAGTCCTTTAATTTCCTTTGCTCTCTCCATTATTATGTAAGATAGTATGTATTTTGTATGTAATGCAAAGGAGAACTCTGCTGCGATAGTTTTTGCATCTTGATTTTTGCATCATATTTAAAATAAATTATACGATTAAGCAGTGGCAGTAAATGATGTACAGTATAGCTTCATTATAGTTGCCTTAACAAAAATTAGAATACTATGGCAACTATGATAACTATGAGCAACTCTGTTTCTACTATTGAAAACGGTGATACATTAGTTACTCATTAGCTAGGAAGAAATTGGTCAAAATTTCAACGGCTGCTCTATAAGTATAATAAAATCTATATTACAAGTGATTTTGCGTAATTTCAATGATTCTTATTACATATTAACTTTGGCCAATAAAGGTAACAAAATGTTGCTATAATTAATATAGATAAAATTTTAAGAGACTCTTAAACTGATATTACAAAAATATCGAAAAGATAGTTTCACAAAGTATCCTAAAGCATCTCTGAAATGAATTCCTCAAAGGACCGATCTTATATTCACAAGACCGCAGTCAGCTGTATTTGAAATCGCACATCTACAACTTTGACACATATTAAAAATTAATTAAACATCCCCTTTGATTTTCCTTCCATTGCGATTAAACGAAATCGAGTTTTTCTTATATTAGATTCTCTTATATAGATATATTTCTAAAGTCCTTGTTGTACTCATTTCCGAATAAAATATAACTATAAGGTAACGGCCACCTCTGATATACCGATATACATTTAATCATGGTTTGTTTTAAATAAATATATTTAAATTTGCGTAGAAAAATAAAAACAAATTAGAAATAATGGTATTAGTTCATTGACTATCGGTCATCAATATGTATTTAATACTTTCTCTGATCGTTAAAAAAAAATCGCGCTTAAATAAAAACAACAGGGTTTTAAATATAAAAAAAGACATCGCTTAAAAAATACCACGGGACAAAGTCAAGATATAATTTGCAATAATTTCGTAATAAATAATTTTTTTTTTTTTTTAACTAAAAGAAGTTTTTAAACTTAATTTCAATAAATTTTATTTCCTGCATTTTTGCGATTCTTATATTTTAAATGATATTTAAGACGAGTCTCTTATATAGTACCATGGTTATTTATTTAAACGTTCTATAGTTTTAATATTTGCAATGTATAAAGTTTTGTAATGAAATAGAAATAATATAAATAAACATTTGGTCGGAGCTCCGAGCGAGATGAAAGTTTTTCGTCGAAAGTTTTAATATTTTGCATAATAATTTGATTTTAATTTTTATTATTTATAGATATTTTTGCGCTTAGCAATTATATTGATCGTCTTTCACCGTAAAATGATTTCATTCATTCGCGCATATGTGTATACAAATTTCCGAATTATATAAGTTGTTATACCCACACGTGGTTTACACAAAATATTAGCCATTTAAACTGTTTTTATTTATTTTTATTTTTATTTTGCGAAATATTTTGCAAGATTGATCTACAAAAACAAATTATCAATAAATTCCGTAATTCACGATAAATAACAAGTACCAAAAAAATATATATATTTACAGCTTTCATAATGTCACTTTATATCCACCGTTCACCAAAATTAAAACCAGAAATAAAATTATAACATTTTCACGTTATTATAATCCGATCTTTAATAGTCAGAAGAAAATAAAAAAAAAATTAATTTGAGACGCACATCTTAATGAATTAAAATTGTAATTAAGTACTTCTGTCACATTTTCGTTTGGTTATCACAAAAAACATTTTTCCTCTTGGTTTTATGTTTACATTTTTAAGCACACCAAAAAATAAATGTACACAATTTTTTTCTGCTTTTTTGATAGCCTTAAGAAAAAAGAAAATATATTTAAATATTACACCTTTGATTTATTTATCGCGGATTTTTAGTATTATGCAGTTACAAAAGAAAAGTTTATACAAAAAAAAATAATTTATTTCGATCAGAGGTAAATCTATATAGAAAAACATTTTGAATGGAGCTTTAGATGGTATTAAAGTTGATATCATCAATATTAATTATAATGTTAAAGTGGCGGATTAATTGTGATCACTTGTGATCATTTTGATTATTTCACAATACAGCTATTTTGTGAACCCGATTAATGATCAAACTTTCATCGTATAGTTTCTTACCTCAAATTGATCGATTATATTTGAAATAAACTTCCAGGTTTTAAAAAGTTACTATTGAAATTTTCAATGAACTGTGACAGTATCGAAAAAACACGTACTTGAAAATGCAATTCTGCGCTTTAAAATATCTGCATTTTTATAATATAACAATAGTTTATAAATCATATAAATGTAAATTGGTTTTTCAAACAAATTGAGAAAAAATTCAAATAAGCTGTTCGTCCAACGAACTTGATTAGATTAATTTTTGTCGTCATTTCCGTTACATATTTACTATTTTGATATAACAAAGCCATGGTCCACTTGGTATTAAAAGACATTACACAAAGAGTTGCTAAATGTATTGTTCAATGTGTCCCTCTCCTTTAAAGGAGCTACATCAGTTCATACAACCAAATCTATAAATTTTAAATTGTAAAGCTATGCCACAGATAACTATAACAGATGAACATCTTGTGTGGCAAAATTAAGACAAGAAAAGAATACTACGCAATTAATGCAACCTTAATCATACCAAACGAAAAATAGATGTACATATAAAAACGCATATTTTCGTCATTTCCTTTTTTTGCACAAGACTATTTTATTGTACTTATATACAAATAAAACAAAAATGTTTATGTTTTTCGTATATTTTGATTTGGTTTTTGTTTTATTTTTATATAGGTAAATAGTGCGTTAAAAAAATAAAAGAAAAGGATTAAAATATTCGTTTTTATGTTCTTCTATTTTTCGTTTGGTTAGGTTTTGGTTACATTGATTTGCGTAATATGAATTTACTTGTGAAAATTTTAGCCATACAAGATGATTATCTGCATAGGAATTAAGCACGACTTTTAGTGATTAAAAAAAATCACTAACGAAAAATAATTATTAAAACTGCTACAATAAGGTTACATGATACCAACTCAAAACACGGAGGATTTACATGATACTAAAAAAAATCACTACACAAAATTTATTTTATGAGTACCTCCATACCAGTCGATAAAAAAAAATCATTATAGAATTGATAACAAATATGCAATATTTAAAATAAATAAAAGATATTATGTATTACAAACACAGATCATACAATGTTTTATTTTATTTTCATTTATTTATTGTATATAATATATGAATTTTGTCGACTAAAAATGAATTTGATCAATAAATTTGTACATAACCGCCGAACAATATTTAAACAACGGAAAACTAAATTTCTTTTTGTAATAGACTATGTGATAAACGTAAATCGTCTATCACATAGTCTGTTCCAAAAAAATTTATGGTTTTATAAAACTATTAAAAAATAAATAAATTATAATAATAAAAAATAAGTATTATATAAATACAACATAGAGAATAAAATAACAAAATTTAAATATTTAGATGTTATTATATTATATTTATTTTTGTATATTTTTAATATTTAAAGGCAAATAAATATATCAAATTTAAATTTTTAGCAAAGCAAAAAATAATTATTTTTATATTGACAACAACATATGTAAATGTCAAAAAAAAGCATACAAACAATAAACAAAAGTGTTTTTAGACATACGTTTTTCTAGCAAAGTACAAGAAATTATTTCGTAGTGTTTTTAGACATACGTGTTTCTAGCAAATTACAAGAAATTATATGGATTTTTTTTAAACACTAAAAGTCGTGCTTAATTCCTATGCTGGTATAATTATCTGTGGCTATGCTGAAAAAACTAGCTTGGTAGTTTCTCTTTTGAATTTAAAATGTGCGCCGTTTTACTCTCTGTGCAGAGCGATAGTTATAGATGACTTCAAATTTGTAGGACATACACATTTAAAAGCCTTTACAACATGTTTTTTAGAAATAAACATTCTAAAAGCTTTTTACTTTCCAATGTTATAGGAAAAAACAAACGAAGTTTTTGACGTTTAGTGGCGTTAGTATTTGACCTTAAATCCGTTTGATTTAAAATATATAGATTTAGAAAATGTTATACCAAACAAAACAGGTCCACTTGCATGTATCACCTCCACATAAAATGCTTTAGGCATTTGGTTCTAACCTAGACAATTAGGGTTCGAACCCATTGTAGTTGCATTTAAACCATAATCATAATCAATTATAAACCATTAAAGATTCATTTTTTTATTAAATTACAAATAACTAACACGAAAGAAGAAAAATAATACATTGCTTGGACTGTATCCGAAACCAATGATAAATATTTGTGAAATACATTTTTGACGTTTATTTGGTAATAACGAAGACTCCCAAATTATTACGGTCAATTGCTATGATAATTTTTGACAAATTATTATATTATTTCTATAATAAAAGCCAAATTCATCTCGTAGCACACTCGGATATATACAATAAAACATTTAAAATTCACTACTTGGTTTTTTACCATTCAAAAACCATATAAGAAAAATTTGAAATTTTTCGTTGCTATGACAATTTTAATAGTTTTTATACCGCACAAAAAGTGAAAAACCTATGAGGCGGGGAAATATTTCAATCGTTATACTTTTCGGATAGCGTAATAAAAAATTGGAAACGCAGGTGAATGTTTTTCAAATAAATGTCAAAAATTTGTATTCACAAATATTTATCATAAGCTTCGAATACAAAATGCTACATAAATGCTACATTATGTTTAGATAAACTTCAAGTGGCTCTCAGAACTGGTTGAACTCAAACTATAGAGTAAACCACTGAATTTTATCAAAATCTAGTTAATAGTTTTTAATTTCTAAATATGTCCAGTAGGGTTATACATGTTAAGACATATACAGAATTATGTAAATTGAATTCTTAGTGATGTGAAGTTTTTTAAATTATTTTTTTACGCTGTATAATCAAGTATTTATAACAATCAGGTCAATAAAAGCACACTATTTCAGTAGCCCATGTGACTATTGTCACATAGTCACATTTATCTGATAGATAAGCTTATAGTAAAACATTTTTTGGTAGCTTATCATTTTATTTATGCACTTCACACCAAAAATAATATACAGATGATTAATTGCTTGTTTAATTGCGGTATTTAGGTTACCTTACGTTACGTATAAGATTCTATATATAGTGAGTTATACAGCTTTTTCGTCATTTGTGTAAATGTTGACATTCTTTACATTAGAATTCCAGATGCCTATAAATGAAGTTGTCTTATTTTAAGCAAGTTGAGCTTATACGACTTGTAAAATTATAATTTCGACTTGCATGTTAGTACCGTCAACTGCAACTACAAATATCGTTATACCGATACAAGGAAGAAGGGTCAAATTTATTTACTAGCATCTATTTGTAGACTGACTTCTACAGGTTCCTGTAATATACCATCAATTAAATAACAGTCAAATATAAATAATTTAACATAAAAATCATATTCCTTTAACTAATGTTAATCTATAAAATTTATTAAAACATCCAATCTATGATCTAGCTATCTATTGGCTAATTTGAATACTTAAAATTGCTATGGTATGGAAACCGTGACTATCGTATATAGTTGTGGGAAAAACAATTAATGCTTAATTTAGTAAAAACCAGCATCGAAATTTATCATTACGAATACCCTAACCTCGACGTAATATATATGTTTACAAAACTCATTATACCAAATCCGTATACTGACCTATGATCACACACGTCGTATTGAAACTCTCAATTTGTCATTAATATTTACAAATTACCCAAATAAAAAACCAACATTATTCATTTTAAATTACATAACATACGTATTGAAATGATATACTCAATGGTACTCAAGATGTTAACAACATATATTATAATACATATATGATCCAATCCACTCTTAAGCATTAATGTTTTTAAATTGCATTACAGTATTATATTTTCACATCTATTGTCATTAAACTACTCAATCATTATGTCTAATTATATAAAAAGGGAGAAAAATAAATCATAAATCTGTGCAGGAATTCATCAGCGTAAAGCATCTTCTTAGAAAAAACACCGGCTAACTATCTTCTGTATCGATAAGGTATACATATATATATATATGTCTTAAGTATTTTATATAAACTTATCGAGACAATAAAATACCCATAATTGTAACGCTTATTACATGTTGCAATAAAAATGTGTATGTACATTGTACATAACCGAAACAGCAACAATAAAATAATCACTTTGGTCTTGAATTTTTTATTTGTTTTTTTTTTTTTTTGTTATTTTATGTTGTTTACAATTTTTGTTTCATTTCTTTTCGCGTTTTTTATTTTTTTTTTTTTTTGTTTTTGTAACTTTTCGAGAGATGAAAAAATATTGTAAGACGAGTTATTTCTTAGCTGAGTTTTTTTTTTGTTTTACACACAAAAAAAAAATAAAATTAATAAAGAAATACTCTAGAAAGCAAAATACAATATTAGTTAAAAAAAAAAATTTAAAAAAATGTTTAATTCAGACAAAAATATTAAAAAATTCAGTTGAAAATCAGCCGGCATACGAGTAGCATGGATGCAAAATAATTTTGCAAAGTTGAATATTTTTACAGTGGCAAAACAAATCGTTTATTAATTTAATTCCGTGTGTGATTTTTGTGCAATTTTAATAAATTTTTTATTTTGTTATTATTAACACTGGGGTGAATTTAATTTATGTACTTTAATAATGTTTGTGAGTGACATCACCTATATATGCCCAAATCTAGAATTGTATAAATTCATTTAGTTAAAACAATAACGTTAAAAAGTGATATAAGTATTAATTGAATTTAAGTGGGTTTTTTTACAATAATATTAATAACAATAATATTAATAAGAACAATGGCAGCAACATTACAGCAACCACAATCTACGCAAAATGCAACAAATAATCCACAATTAAAAAGTCTTGTGTATTCAAAATATCGTGATTTTTTAGGATCGTACAACGATCGAGCAAATAGTATACTACAAACTTTACCATCGTACATGGTGCATGAAGATAAAGGATTTAATTTTTCTAATGAAGATGAGTAAGTTTGATTGTTTCTTACATACATATTTTTTTTTTATGTAGTTTAGCTTTTATTTTCTTTCGTATATTATTTAAACTGGTTTCTACGGATAGTTTGTTGCAAAATGCAAAATTTTTATAAATAAAATAAAAACTAAAACAACAAAAAAATTTTTTTTAAGGGAGCATTCTTTATATTTATATTTTGTGTATATATTATTATAGTCTTACATAGCATAAAGATTTCTTCGTCCATTCGTTATAGTTAATAGCATTTACACGCTTTGTCTGTAGTATAACATTCCAATTAAAATTATCTAAATATTTTGGTTTTATGCAAATTAGTTTCATACGGTGAGAAAGACATACCAATAAATTATATGTGCACACGGTGGTAACCACATTTTTGGGTTTAAGTACCGGAAATTATGTGCTTAGAACAACACCAAAATATTAGATTCATTAGCATATTACTCACTGCATGATTGATACGCGATAAAGAACATCAAAAAAAAATGTTTCCACTCGATAGATTCCAGTAGATAGGTAAATAAAATAACCATTCAAATTATTTTACCTGGAACATTGATTCTTAGATTGAAAACTATCCAAACGGAAATATTTATTAATAATATGGCCGGAGAGATAAAGGTGTTTCACAGAACTTCAAACATAGTATGAACATTCCTTAAATATTTTGACAAATAGGCATAAGACAATTTTAAAACTGTGATGTAATTAAACATACAAATTGTATAGATAATACTTTTAAATGACATAACACAGATTTAGAAATATTTCAAATTTTACAGAATTAAATGTTGGTCGAGTTTCATCACGATGTTTCAAAATTGCAAAGACATTATTTGATTGAAATTCAAGTTAAATTTTAAATTTCAATCATCATTTTTAATCGTCTATAAGGTAATGTTAAAGAACTGATCCACCGATTCAATTTTTTAGTTGATTGTTGGGATGTAAAGCAATTCCTAAAGCTTCGAACAAAATCGGTATTAATCTTTATTTCTCGTAATTAATCTTTTTTGTAATTATGTTTGAAAATAAATGGCATCGAAAGCACTAAACTTGTCTGGCTATCGACGAATGATCCAGCTGACAGCACCATAAAATGAAATTTAAATATGGGAATACATTTCAACGATAGGAAACATTGTCAATTTATTTAAAAATTCACCAGTTAGAAATAACTGGCTATCTATTGCGTCAAACATACTATGCGCTTTTTAATCAGTTACAAACTCTATAAATGCTTTAAGCTATCGAGTTGTTACATAATTAAATTAATAATAATTCATTATTAAGTTAATTTAACCACAAAGGACACTATAGAATTGTTATTTAATTCGATCTTGTAAAAGTTGTTCTTAATTATAACTAAAATGTCCGAATCAAACTCGAGGCGATTATATTTAAGGATAATGGTACTGTGTCAACATCAGAACCTGAATAAGACTAGAATATGAGTGGTTCTGTAAACCTTGACCGTCAGCCAAAGAATTTTTTTAATCCTTTATGTCGCTTGTTTTTAATATGTTATACATAAATCATAATATGGAATAGCATATGAAATTACAACTTGAAAAATAAAAAATCTCGTTTAGTATCCCGAGAGTAATAATAGTACGATTTCGAAATTCGCTTTAGTATTGGTAAGTTTGCCAAACGTCCGGTTTTCGGAGGGACTGTCCTGTTTTGGAAGAATTTGTCCTTCCCTAAAATAATGTCCCTCTCTGCCTCTATTTACAATTCTCTGTAAAATATTTTCAACATTTTTTTTTTTATAACGGATTGAATCTTATAAATCCAACCTTGTTCATATCTATTAATATTATGCACCACAAATATTTCAGTTTGCCGATGAATTTAAAAATTTCATTTTTTTTTAAAGTTCAGTTGTTAGTACTATTTGTTATCCTGAATCTCAACTTTTTCCAGAAGAGCAAAATTACTTTTATTGAAAAGCATAAAAATGAATTTCTTCATTTAACAAGAGATCTGAATAAGGTGAGCACTGTTACTAGTCAACAAGATAAAATTTTAAGTAAACATGTTACCGAATTAGACAGAAATTTAGCTTCAATAACATGAATTGTACTTTGAAAGTGTTACAACATATTTTTAGTAAAAAGTTCAGCAGAAGTAAACCAAAATGTGAGGCCATCATTAAAAACGGAATTTAACCATAACAAATTCTAAAATAAATTATTTATTATTTGAGCCTTGTTATTTTATAAAATATACTTTTTATAAATAAATTGTCTCTGTCCCTCGCTGGATAGGTAAAATATTCAAATCGTCCTTTATTGGCTGGCAGCCTTATTATTGGTGATGGCTGTTCTACTTAGCTACTTAGCTTTTTAGGTCTCTTAACCAGTATTTTGTTGCTGATCAAATGCTTTTCGGAGTCACTTTTTTCCACTTGTTTTGGTACCCACACCAGCTAAATAACCTTTTCTAAACAATTTGGAAATTTTTCCATCGTTTTTACAAATATAGATCGACAGATGTTGATTTCTAAGTTGTCCATTGTCTGTGGTTTTTCAACATGAAACTATGTTTTTGACAGTTTAAAAACATAACTATGAGTTGAGTTAACACAACGAAACTAGTTAAACTGACAGTTTTTACATAAAAATGGAATAAACTTTGTTTGCACAGACACAAAATATCGTTAGTCAGATAAGTAAGCTAACAATGTACATTATCAAGGATAAAAGCTTGCCATAACAATGATAATAACTGAAAAAATATATAAGTTAAACCAACCGATCTTGTCAACAAAATTTTTGTTTTAATTCCTTATTCGTAGCAAATTATTCAAGGACAATTACAAAAATTGGCGAAAACATTTAATCATCTTCATATACTATATAATAAATTAAAAAAGCATTCCATTCACCAAATGTATAATAAAATAAAATTTATAGTTTGTTTGCTTAAAATGTATATGATAATCACCCAAAGGCGAAACTCAAATGGAAAGAAACAATAATATTGTCAATCAATTTGTTTTTGTTAGCTGCTCATCTGCCACAAACACTTTTGAATTCGCGCGAATTTGAAAGCACATAATTTAATATATATTTTTATATATATATAAAAGCAATATGGTAATTTAAGTGAAATCTACATCATCTACACTCATATACACTGATCAATCACATCTAACTTTCATTTATAGCAAAATATTTATAATGTCTAGCACATTTTTTTCGGTCATTACACCTTATGTTGATTTGATACATAATAGCATATAGCCATCACACCATTATTATGTTATTAAATTTAAATTATTACCATATAGTAATTATTATTATTTTTATTTTGTTTAATTCGAAAAAGTTGTACTGAGACTATTATGAATACAAAAAAACCGGTATCCTTTTGGTTAGATATAGAAACGTATATGAAATACAAAAAAAAAAAACTAAATGTCCATTTTAAGAAAAGTTGTTTCTTCTGTATAGCTTTATAAAATTAAAATTCATTTTCATTTACCAGCTCATTTATCGTATTACGATGACGATCATCGATCGCAACAAACTAGAAATAATTTCTATTTTATAATATTTAAAGCGAAAGTTGATCTTGCACTTGCACTTTTATGTTTAATCATTTATCCACTAAACGTCTTCTTCAATAAATGTTGATAAAATATTATATGTTATGGTCATATTGTAATATCTATATATATATACGCGATCAATTAGATTCCGCAAAAACTTATATCCATTTATATATATTTGCGGTATATAAATTAAAAGTGATATCATTAAACGTAACATGAAATGACTATATAGGTGTAATGTAATTCATTTAGCTTGTTGTATTATTTTATTACATACAACACTCAGTGTGTTCATATCAAACCGCATAAAAGAATTAAAATTTTTAAGAGTTACAATGACAATGACATTAATTTTAAAATATATATAATTCATGATATAAAATTTGGCACAATTTTCTGGCAGACATATATAAAATGTGTATGTTAATGCGTATCGTATAAATGTATTATTTCATAACAAATTTTTTTTTATTGGAGTAATAGCATTAACATTAGATTAACACCAGTGGTCTTGTGACATTAATAATATTATTATATCATACTGGTTAAAACACTTAAATATTTATTAAATTCGACTACTGGTACAATTTAAAGGTTACTGTGGGTTATAGCTACCTGTTTATATTAAAAATTTTAAATCAAAACTTTATTGTTATACACTTTAATGGTATCATGCAAACATAATTTCAAAATGGGTTTCACAAAATAAGTTTCATTGGGTGAGTTTCACATGTGTATATTTGGATCTTCTTAATTTGCAAAATTATATTATAATTAATTATTTTCCTCGAAAACAAATGCAAAAAATGCATAATTTGATGTTTAGGCCCCTTCCAAAAACATACTTATAACAGACTCATATAAGTATAATAATACAACACTGCTTTCAACAAAATAACCATGGTTACCTAAAGTGTGGTCTTAAAAACCTCATATAAAACCCTGAAATTATAATTTTTAAACAAGGAAGTTTAAACTTTAGATTAAAAAGGTGACTTCGAGCACAAAAAAAACTATGTGAAAACCTCATTGTTAATATTAAATCTTTTTCCAGAATACCATTTCTTTATATTCGGTAATTTTTCATTAAGAACGTCTACTGCTAAATTCAACTAAAATGGCATGTTTAAATTTAACAGAAGTCTTATTAAATGTTGATCTCACAACAACTTCGAATTTAACGAGTTCCAATTTTGATGTCAGTTTAAGAATTGCAAAACCCATTTCACAACTTTTATTTCAGCTGTACTGAAAACGGTTTCAAAATTGAGGAACACAATTTCATATATGCTGGAATTTTTCATTTTTCAATTTTGTCAATTTTTAAACAGTAATTTACATTGAAAAGAAACTTTTTAAAAAACAAAATAGGTTTAAACTAAAAATTCGGGTTTTGCTATACAAATCTAACTAAATACTCTTATGCTATTTTTGAGGTCTAATAGAGTAATTTAAAAAACTGACACTCTTAACAGTAGACTCGTAGTTAGAGTAAATTATTAAATTTTTCATCTAAACTTTACCATCTGTTTACCATTCTTAATGTTTTGGTATTTTTAGATGCTAACATTTTTTAATTCGTCCCAAGTGAAATAAGTTAAAGCATTCAACTATCTTAAACTAATTGACTTTGTGTTTTTCTTCATAACTATTGAACTTTGGTTCCATTACAGTGGATTTAATTGTAAGCTAAACTTTTGTTCATGTGGGCTATAGCTAAACTCATACAGTAGCATGATTTTCATAATCCATCTCAGTTGTAGTTGGTTATGATATAAATTTCATTGAAATTGAATTACCCTTATACCGTGCTCTAGAATTATTTCTCACGGTAGTAACATAGAAATAAAAGAATCCGACCATTCTCATTTTTAAATTCTTTTTGGATATAAATGTTCTGTTTTTCCAAAAATATACACTCTGTCTGTTTCGCTTGTCTTGAATATTTGATCGGCAATACTGAATCTTCCAACATTTGGAACAATTTTTTCAATTTTCAAGCAAAGGGCTTATCAGTTGTCTCTCATTGAATGATTTACCGAGTAAATCCAAAAATTTGTTTAGAATCTACTTTACTTAAGTTTACTTTGAATTTATTGAATGTGATTGTTGTTAAATTCCCAAAGAAACCCAGCAGTTATCACTGGATTCATAGTGGAATTACTGTATAATATCGTACTACTAGTCAATGATGGGTCAGAGTATCGGAGCAATACATAATGTTTTCGGCTTACATATAATGATTACCTTTTAATTCGATACGGTAGCTATAAATTTAAGCAATTGTTGTTAAATGTAACGTTAGTAATGCTAAACAACAACAGAGCTTGCTTTAGGCGTGTTTACACGTTTTCATACCAAAATGGTATTCTATAACCAAGATAAATTAAAAAGTTAGTAAGATAACAAACGTCAAAACTTTACAAGTTCAATTTATCTTGTGAAATTAGTTTTCGCGATATAATTTAATTTTCCAATAATTGTTTGTCATATGTATTTTTAGGTGATACAAATTTACTTTTTTATGCGGTCTTATCCTCACTATTAATTAATTTTATTGTACCGCAACTGACATTATTTAAATACCAAAAAAATTTCACAAACATCAACGTGATTTTAGACAAAGAAAAAATTATTCAGCATGATAAAGTTGCTGGCTTTTTTTTTACAATTGCAATTAAGCATTTTTCGATAAAAATAGGTTCGTCTATAGTTTACCACTTTTTCGTTTTTTCACTTTATCTTGCTTTTTACAGAATTGGGCTACTGATCAGAGTTAAAAACTTGATATGCTTAATAAATGTTAATAAAGCACCTCTAACAACCAAGCAGAGCCGCATTAAGGTATTTTCGGGCCCTAGGCATACATCAATTTCAGGCGCCTTTCACGTCAACTAAATAAATTCATATTCGCACATTTTATAAAAAGTCCTTCAGCCGAAAAGAAAACATACAGTTGTTTAATTAAATTAAAAATTCCATCATTTTAAATAATCTTTCAGCAGCAGCAACACCGATTAAATTTACCGAATAGCTCGGACACGGAATAAATTCGGCAAAAGGACTATGTAGCTTAATACAATTTTGTAGACCATTTAATATCGATCTGACATATTGGAAGCATTATCTTAGCCTTGTCCGCGGCAGTTTTTAATATCTATAGAAAGACTTTCTAAATTCTTCAAAAAAGCATTCTCTATGTTTTTACAGTATGTAAATTAATAGGAAAAAATAATAGAAAACTCTGATAGACTACGTTTTTAAAGACATATCGTATAACTTTACTGTAAGCTGATCAATGTGGCTAATGGGTCTGTTATTTAATTCAACCCGAGCGACCCAGTTTACTTGAGTCCAGTGAGAAAAGAGTACAGAATCAAATTGCCCGTAGAAAACAGAGTAATTGGGTCTATCTTTTTATTCACACCGGGCAAAATAAATGTTATTATTAATTAAATACTTCAGGATCTTGTAAGTTTCATATTTATTTTAAACTATTCCCTTTTATTTTATTTTTTTCGACGACATTCATAACCAAAAACTTTTCTTTTGTTTTTGTTTTTTCGACACTCACATTAATTTCAGAGTAAAAATTTGTAAACCGAGTATGCTCTGTGCTCAGTTTTCAATAAAAAACACAGTGTATAGAGAAAAATTACACTGCTAGAAATAAAAGACACAGAGTAAATTTTTGACAGCGCACTGTTTGCTCGGGTTGAACTAAAAAATAGGTATAGATCCAGTGTCAGCTGTGGAGTCGATGATTAGAGAACAAAATTATGATTCATTTTTTTCTTGAACTATGTCCCGTCTGACTTTATCACTCATCAGCTTATTAAATTCACCACATATAGTAGAAGATAAATAATTAGTATGACCTTTACCTAGGTTGGCATGTTGACTTTTAAGTGCTGTAAATTCCAATAAAAAGTTTTAGGCTCCAAGCCAGTAATTTAATGATTGCTACTATCCTTTTTATGGTTTCTCTCCAGGACTGTGCTCACAGCCAAGATTTCTAATTAGAGCTCAATCGATGCGACAAACCCACTTGTTTCGCACTGGAAATTAAAGAACGAATAGATATCATATCCGATTAGTTTTCCACGATATATGGTCGTTATATTGTGTTTTGGATACTAATTCAGTTTCAAGCATCAAATCACAATTTACGTCGGTCACATTTTCATTTAAACAAGCTTGATATTTGTCTAATATGTATTTGCAATGAGTTAGCATTCACTACTTTTGTTTTAATGACATGCGCCGGTAATGAATTTTTAATTTTTTTCTCCAGTCGATTGCGGTCTTCCTTTATTTTTCATTGAAATACTAGATTTTTTTTTTTATTTTACTTCGAACGTTCAAACATTATAACCAATGAATAAGAAAACGTTTTATGCTTAAAACAGACGTGCGGAAAAACGCGCGTTTAAACGCGTCTCTAATTCTAAAAAAACGAGTATTTAAACGCGCGTCTGTTTTCCGCAGGTCTTTTTTCAGCATTAGTTTTACTTATTATTTGTGCAATAACAATTACTATATAATAGTTTATAGCACCAAAAACAAACTGTTTCTCAAAAATAATTGTCTTTTGGTTGACAAAACTTGTTTGGAGCTTGATGATTTTCAGCAAAATATCATTGTGACCAATATCAGTATATAATGCTTGTAAAAGTTATAAATATATATATATATATATATATATATATATATATATATATATATATATATATATATATATAATATACATAAAAATGTAATAAACTAATTCAAAAATTATTTTTAGATTTTAAAATAAAATTTTAAATAAGAAATAATCAAAAAACAAAACTCGTCCTCATCAATCAACCAAATTTACAATAACAATAAAATTAAACTGTACTACTATCAAAAGGTTTACGTTTTAAAAATTAAATAACGTAAAAATGTTTATTAACAAATCGAAAATAAATTTAATTTTAAAAATTATTCGCGATTACATCATTACTTTCGCTTTGAGTATGTTAATCTTTCAATTTGACACTTTTACTTTCAATGGATTGAAATATTTAAATTTTATACAGGATTAATTGGATCAATATTGAAAGGTGTACATACTTTAATGTAAATAAGAATTTTGAATGCGTATTTTTGACAGATTATGTTAATTGGCAATTAATATCAGGATATAAAATATGTTTACTATTGAAACCGTATCTAAAGGGCATTGACGATAAATTTTACAATTTTAAGCGACAGACTATTTTTGAGAGACCTTAAGATTTGATCTAGACATTGTACTGATTATATATTTGTTAAAATACATTTTATGTCCATGACTAATTACTAACAAGAAACACCTATTTAGCTTTCATTTTTATAAAAACTGGCTTGTGTAATTTAATTTTCTTATCGTATAATGATTACAATTAACCATTAATCATGGTTACTTATTTTTTTTCATTTCCATTTTAGATACCTAATAATTATCGTAAATATAGTTAAGATAATGGTCAACGACAATATTTTAACTATTAGCACGATCGAATAACAGGATTGTAATAATCATCAACACCCGTATTTTTAGTCAGCCTTAAAAAAAAATTTCAAATTAATATCCTTCTCAATTATATACGAATTTTATTTATTTTATAATTTTCGTATTGAAAACTTCAATAAATAAAAGAAATTCCATTTAAAATTATAAAAATAAATAAATTAATTTTCATGATCACAAATCAAACAATTAATTGATTTCTCATTTATTATAATTATTTATTGACAGACTGGAATTTATTTTAAACAAATTGGTTTTACGTCTTAACATTCTAGGCGGTATCTACATAAATGTGTAATATGATATTATAGAAATATAGATAGGCCTTTATACTATATATACTATATGTAGTAATTAAATTGTTAACTGATGCATGACAACATTAATTAAGACCGCGCGTATTTTTATTTTTTCTTACCTGGCTACCGAAGCCAAATCAAATCAATATTCTTGCTCGATATATGTACATATGTACATAATTATCGTAGAAATGTTAAGCAAATTATAAGTATAAATTTAAAATACACGCAGATTCTAAAAATATGTGTATCACACACAAAATAAAAAAAAAATTGCGGTCATTGCATTTGATCTGAATAAAGCTTTATAGCGGCGGTGTATCTTAAATAAGCGCTGTTTGTCTATTTTAACAACAATTTGACTTCTTTAGCTGACAGTAATATTCAATGAATTTTATTCACCGACCGCGCACACCCAAAGTGCATTTTCGCGTTTTCTTTGTGAATTAAATTAGTTGCGCGATTTAATTTTGACGTGAATCATTTTAGTTTTTAAATTTTAGACGAAAATTAGGTAATATAAAATGTATTTATATATAAACATAACGCTTTTGATGCCTAATTAAATTTATTTTTTGTTAAATATAACTTTTTTTTTTGTAAATCTATAAATATGAATCTTCTTTCTCTATAGATTTTGTGTACACAAGCGTATAGTGTTGGAACACAAAATTTTTTTTAAATATATTTAACAAGAAAATCTGTGGGTGGATTTTCTTCTTTATACACGTCACAACAAATGGTTTGAATAATGCTGCCGGTATAGTGCGTATTATAAACAGAAATTAAGGTGCCTCTATAACTGAATGATCATTGAACATGTCGATGATTATAAATATTCAGAAAAACTTTACGATCTTCCGTCCGATTTTCTATTTTATACTAATCGTACAAAACAAGGAAAACATTTTTTTTCAGTTTAATTTTATTTTTTTTATTTACATCAAGGATAAATCTTTATAAAAATTTATTTTTAAAAATAAATTAATATTAAAATATAGAAAAAAAAAAAACGCAAATTGACATTAACACAATGACAATGTTAAAAGTTTAAATAGAAATTTCAATGACTTTTTATTATGTTTTTTCGTTTTTTTTTCTTTTTTTTAATTTTCGCATTTAATAGAAAATTGTGAATTAATAAAATTTAAAATAAATTAAATAAGAAGATCACTCTTATAGAGTTGTTGAATTCAGCTGTCTTCGGCGTGCCTAATTTTTTTTTTAATTTGGAATAACAACGTGGTATCATTGATAATTAAATGTGGGAAATAAAAGTTTTCTGCGGTCATTTAGAATATGGTCACAGTCGGTTGAACACAATAATTGTGAAGATGCTATAAAACATTTCCACTTAGGATCATTTTATGATTGCAATAATATGGTTGGTTACGTATTATTATAATTATTAAACATAATAAAACTAATTAAAACCTTTTACAGCATAATACCACTTACATTTTGTTTTTAATGTCATAGAACAACAAAATTATTGATTCATTATTTTAACTTGAGTTAAAAGCGATTTGCATGTTGGCTATCTTAATTAGAAAATAAATATTAAAATTTGCAAAAAATTAGTCTGTTAAACTTTTCGTTCGTATGACAAGAACAACAATATAAACATCCAAAGCGTTAATGCGATTTTGTCTTTATTTTTACCAAACGTTACTATAAAATATATTCAACTCGATGAAATTATTATAATACAATATATAATATATTAAAAATTATAGCAATTGAAAAATTATATGAAAAATAAGATTTTAATAAAAGTGTAGCCTAATTATCATATTTCGAGCTTTTAAGTCAAAATTATATTTTAAAACATTTCCATAATTTGAGGACTATTACCAAAAATATTGCATCTTTTGTGTAAATCGCTCTTAATCATGAAAGGTCGAATCTAGTTTTCTGTATAGAAAATTTAAAATTGATTGCAGTTTTGCAATTCATACAAATATTTAATCTAGTATGTTTTAAGGATTTTTCCCCTATCTACTGAAGTCTTGATATTTACTTTTGCATCTCTATTTTGGATTCGAAACTATAAATAAATAACTTATTTTTGTTCATTTGTGTAATCATTGAATCATATTAAAATATGAACGACAAGTTAGCCACTAAAGATTCTAGTTAAATATAATCAATTTAGTAATTTACTAATCGATAAATTAGAAGATGATCTAGATTTTGGCAACGGTGGGAATATATCATAGCTATATAAAACACTAGAAAAACCGAGCTTTTATAAACAATTGTAAATTTTTTTTAAAATTGGAATATTAATTAATTAAAGATTATAAATTAAAGCCTAATATCAATTTAGAGATCTTACTTGCATTTAGTCTTTTTAAGTTAAAACTAGTTGTTGTGTAAGCCTATAAAGTCCAAAACACATAGCAAAAAGTTCAGATATTGCCATAAAGCTAACAAACAATTAAAAATTATAATATTTACTATTAATTAAAATAAAATTGAATGTTGTTTTAAAAATAAAAAAATTAAATAGAAATAATGTAACGAAAATGACGAAAAAATGTAACGAAAATTATGAAACATAAGAAAATTACGAAAAGCATATTTGAACAAACCGATTACAAATTACATATATGAATGTAAGAGTGAAAATCCATTCCTAAAGAAACAAAATTCAAATTACAACGAAACAATAAGTTTAATTGACAAAATACTTTATTGATTTAATTGATTTTGTTTTGACAAAACAAAATTTACATTTCTAAATGTGTATTAGCAAAGCCTTCTATAAATAAAAAGTCGAATTCATCCAATGCCTTTGCTATTCAGAATCAACAATTTTTTAATTCTTTGTGAGGTATAAAACCAAAACCGTCTATATTAGTAGTGTGTGTGTTATTTATTAAAATTGTCTTAGCAACCAAAAAATTTAAATTTGTTTTAAATAGTAAATTTTAATGTTTTTTATAAATGGCCGCAGTGTGCTACGCGATGAATTTGACTTTTATTTTAGAAGTTTCTAAAATAAATATCTTATAGATATTGGGTGCTTTCAGGTCCGCCATCATAGATACCGCTACCTATCGGTATCATATTTGAATATACATGTTGCCAAAATAAAATGAGCCGATTTTCATCACTATATAAATGTTCGTTACGTAATGTATCAATATACAAACACCGATGGAAAAAATGACATTTAACTCAACAGTTTTATCGAATTTATCGGTTGCATTCAGTACTCAACATGTTGATTTTACTTAACATGTTGCCAACAGTTGGTGGAACTGAAAGCGCCCATTGTTGATAGTTTTGGTCAAATAAATATTCAATCATTTAAATCAAACCACTATTGCGTGTGTTATTGACTATTCATCCATTTCGAAAATCTGTAAAGGCTTACTAACTCTTTTCGAATTTGTATGCTTAAAAATGATTTGTAAAAATGTATGAATATTTTATAGCAGTATTAATAATGATATTGAGAGCTTCGTATCGAATTTAAAAAAAAACTGAAATTTATTTCTATGTGTGCTAGATTAAATCTTAGGAAAGATGAAACAACGAAAACTGTATAAAAAAAAGTAATGACAATCAGAAACAATCTATACCGTACTAGTGTATTCCTTAGTTCACGATAACGACTGAAATAATTCAAATAAGTTTTATTTAAACTAATTTAAGTAATACAAGATATTGATGGTTAAGTTTGCAAAATAATCAAAATTGTATGAAAAATTTTAGGTTTATCCTATACTTAGTTCACTACATTATCATTCTTGGAAGTTTTATAGTAATTATAGTAGAACTGAATTTGGTTGTTCGCTACTTTGCAGAAACATGGTTGCATTAAAATATATATATATATATATATATATATATATATATATATATATATATATATATATATATATATATATATGATTATATATATAAATATATATATATATATATATATATATATATATATATATATATATATATATATATATATATATAATCATATATATATATATACATATATATATATATATATATATATATATATATATATATATATATATATATATATATATATATACATCACCCAAATACTGGTACAAAACGCTTCCCTAAAATTTTGGCCAACTGATTTTCGTTTCCAGCAAAAAATCACTTTTGTTAGCCGATATAACATTCTTTCAGTGGTCTAGAGATAATTTAAATGATTGTTAAGTTCATACTCTTCACTTGTTGCCTTCGACATAGTAATGACAGTTTGAATCAATTAAATAATCCACACCAGTACTGGATTCAGGAACTTACAAGTTAGACGGTTTGAGCCTGGTTTTAGTGCATACAAAAAATTAGATTTTCGAAATATATGGTCACTGTTTTCCAAGCTATAGGGTTGCTCAACTTCCCAGGTTTGACTTTGACGTAAATACATACAGTGCCACGCAAAGTAATCTTACTTTATTTGGCTATCTAAAGCCTTTATAGTATCGCATATCAAATCGACTATGGCGAAATTTTTAGTGGTTCAATATTTTAGTGGCCAGAAATTAAATTAAAAGTTTTTAATTAACCTAAATTCTCGACATGTTTGCTGATCCCGGCTCCTATACTCTCGAAATTTAAATCTAAAACCCCTCGGAGAACTAAGCTAGGGGAGCGAAGCTTTTTCCGGTTGCTAACGAGAGTTATCACAGCCGTTACTAAGCCAAAATAATTACTCTCAATAAATTTATATTTATACTAAAGGTGTTCCTTTTATTTTAATAATCTTCTACATACGCATTAAACTTACAAAAACAACAATAAATTATTAAAAACTTATTTTTATGCTCATTACAATTTTCATTTTAAAAAATTACAATTTTCATTTTAAAATAAGCCCTAACACGATTGGCTACACTGTTAAATTATATGTATAACATATAATTTAAACCTGTGTTTTTTATACTAACTTTGGTAAAATTTTGACATTTTGTGTGTATTTTGTTTTAAATTTTCGATAATCGGTTTGAAAGTGAAACAATAAATACATTTAAAATGGCCTTAAATAAGTTAAATAAGTAATAATGTGTAATTTTAATAATATTAAAGCTTTAAGACTGTAACAATTAGTCATATAACCACAATGGTAAATATATAGTTATATGAACAATTTTAGAATTTAATGTATTCAGAAATACAACACCATTTCACCAAATTTCTATCTAATAAAAAATTTCACTTTAAGGTTTCTATATAGGGCGCTATTTTTAACTTACCATTGTGCATCGACGATGTTCTTTAGTACCCCGTTCTAAAACCTTTGTATGAACTTAACGTTGCTCTGTTTGGTACAACCCCAAAGTTTCATACCTTAAAGTCCATATTGGTTTTAATATTTGTTTATAAAGTGGCAGCTTGTTGTATGGTGATAGAGAAGGGTGTCTCAACGAATGCATTTTTCTATATTTTAGTTTTAGTTCTTCACCTGCGAACATCGCCACTGTGTTGTTCTCTAATTCAGATAGATCATTAGCCATTGCTGTATTTTAGCGAATTGCATTGGTAAGGGGTTCTTAACTTATGGTTAAGTCCTTCATGCCAAACTTTGTCAAAAGCTTGCGCAACGTCTAACAATATCGTTGAGTAAATTTTTCTCTTCAAGTGCTTTCTCAATTATATTGATTATTCTGTGTACTTGTTGTAATGTTAATGGTTGGCGGCGAAATCAGAACTGATGATTTGGGATTAAGTTATTTCTTTCGATTATAGGATTTTACCTCACGCATGATTTCTTTTGGTGAAGTTATTAAGCTTTCATCACTTTCTTTTTCAGATTTCACTGTTATTATTTGAGTTTCTAATGCTTGATTATCATGTGGTTGTAATGGTCTCTAATTTCCTAAGAGTAGTCGTTTCCTTTTATTTTATATTTAATTTTTGGGATACTTACCCAGGCTGAATGCTGTATATCATTTTCAAATTGTTGAACTTCGTTTTCTATTTGCGTTTTTTAATGGAACCTCTAGTTAATGTTTTCTTCTAATGTCTGCCTAAAGTATTCCGAACTAGTGTGTTATATATTAGGCTTGGATTTCTTTCTTTATGAATAATATTTTCAGTTAATGTCAAAAGTATTGGAGAATCGTCTGAGTTTAGGTCTCGATTTCGCCTAATTGTATATACATAGATATGTTTCGGATTATAAATAAATCAATTGAAGTCTGTTTTTTTTTCTTTTGTTCCGTAGGTTGGTTTTTCAGTTGACAAGATTTAACTACCGCAATTTCTGACAGCTTTAAAGAACTATTAACCTTTTGTCGTTGTTAGCCTAGAACCCCAATGGAAATTGTTTGCTTTAAAATTTCTTCCAATTATGTACCTTTTTCCTAGATTACTGAAAAATTCGAGTTAATCTTTTTCTTTTATTACGTGTTGCGGAGGGCTGTAAATATTAACAATATATGTACTAATATAAATATATAATTATTTTTCGTTTTAATATTAACAGAATTTACTTGCACTTCAACAGTTTCATATTTTAGCTCTTCTTAATGGTGGATGTTATTCCTAATTATAAAAATACTACCTCCTACAGTAGTGTTTTCAGGGTTATTGGTTTTTTGAATTTTTGTGTTTCGAAGACCCATTAAGCAAATGGCAGGATGTTCGTAACCCACTCACACTGGGACTGTTTGGTCTTGGAATATGCAACCCAGATTTTTTATGATATGCTAAATTCTCGAGTTGATTGTTCTGCAATAATTCGATTAAAGTAGTATGCTGCTGAACACCATTTACGCCGTCGAACTGAATTTTGTAAGATTGATCGAGTAGCTACAAATTTTGTTGATATCTAGAAATTGGTTTAGGAGTGCGGTATTAGACATGATCAACCCAAATTATAACTTAGTAATGATTCATATAGTTAATTTTATTTTAAAAATTATATTGTATATTGTAAACTGCATCTTGAGAATGATAGTACGTCATATCAATTACGACTTACTATTTTCCTAAGTTTAATTTATTATTTCCTTCTGTTAAATTTTTAAATAAACAGCGGTAAGCAGTTCGCAGATGTTAAAAGTCCAGCTTAAACATCTGCTAACTGATTACCGCTCTATAATTTGTATTTGCTGTGGAATTAAAATAGACTTAGAACCCGAAACCCATATGAAACAATCCAATATTTTAGGCACTAAAATTGAACTATTTAAATTCATAATTTACCACGTAAAAAAGTTTCTTGTGAACTTATCTTTTTATAACGTTTATGTTTTATTGAACATTTATGTTTTTAAAGTTTTGTAATCGTGTCTCTGAGACAATTGTATAAACCAGGAGCTCACTATTATATGCATTTTCTATCTTATACATTTTTTGTAGGTTTTTGTATTGTACCAAGATAAATATATATATATATATATATATATATATATATATATATATATATATATATATATATATATATATATATATATATATATATATATATATATATACATATATAAAGACAATATAGTGACCTTGCAATTCGAATCATAACTATCTTATGCATCAGTACAGGGTGACTAGAGCTATGCTATTGATATTTAAAGTGGGACACTCCATTCCAAATAAAAACAGACGAGAGAGCTTCGGGCCCAAAACAATTGGTACATGCATGAACTGTGAAACATACATTTTAAACTGTCTCGAACCAAAAGCCCACACCTATGTGCATCAAACACATTTTTATTAATAGCGAAATAAGTTCATTAACATTTTAAACTTAATTCTAATGTTAGCTGTGTTGACATGGGCACAAAATAAAATTACATATTGTTTTTCTGTTCTTGCTGAGACACACAATCAATTAAAATGGTGTACAATGTTTTAAACAACAAAACACTTCTTCGTTATATCTTTAATACCCAAATAACTTATATAACTATAAGGGAAATCGCGTCGATTTTATGTGCCAACATGATATTAGTTGGGATAAAAATAGTAGATGGCACTAGAGTAGTTGAACGAAATGTTTACATTTTTTTATCTACAGTTTTTTATATTGAACGAATTATTAACGAAACAAAAATTTTAAATCTAAAAAAAAAATTTTAAATTTTATAATCGGGATTGGAGTACATGGGCTTATATTTATATACAATAATAAATAAATAAAACCAAATTTTATTTTTTTTTAATTATTTCATTTCATTAAAATGAATTAACTTCGTTAATTTTTTTCTTACACCAATTTTTTTTAAATTCTCTTGTTTTGCAAAATGAAAAAATCTTATTTTATAATATATATTTATGATAGTTTTAATTAACACGTAAAAATGATTTTCTATATCATTAATATTAAATCTAGAGTATAAGTGATTGCTATTATCTATAAAAATTAAATCGATTAAACTAATATTTTGTATTGATCGTAAAACTAACTTACTATATTCTAATTTTACATTAATATTAACACTACTTTTAAAAATTTTCTCACATTCGACTAAAATTTTGTATGTATTTAATGATGGGGTCATTAATTTACCCCATTTTTTTAAATTAAATAAACCTAGATTTAGCTCCAACCGTGCACTTTTATTTAAAATTTGGAGACATTCCTTACATTTTAAAAATTTAGGCAATTGTTTGGCTTCAATATACCCAGCTAAATACGTTATTATATCACACGAGTATTCATCCAGCTCGACTTCAATTAAATCTAATACAACATCATCATTTAAATTTAATTGATTTGTCTTTCGGCTGGATGAAATAGTTAATATTTCTGGCAAGGAAACATTACCCGTACCTTGCGCTTTTATAGATTTATTAACAACTAGCCGTTTATAGGATGCTATAAATTGTTTGCATGTTGGATTGTCGTTTCGGCCAGTTCGATAACGAATCAACCCAAAAAACAACTCTAAGTGATCCTGGCTAAACTTATATGTTAACAAATAATCTAATTTATCATTTACAATTAATTCATTGTACATAATTTTTAGACTTTCGGAATTTATTAAAAAACCTAAAAATCCTGTATTGAAATTACTTTGTATTACATTTAATTTTTGATGATATTTGTTAACATATTTTAATTCATTGATAGTTTGTTTTAAATATTCTAAATTTTTAAAAAAAGTTTCGTGTGTCGATTTAGAGAGAGGTCGTTTAAAATAATATTTTGCCATTAAACTATTACTATTAAAAATATCAAAACAATCATTAATAATTAGTAAAAATTTAACAGTAGGCATACAATCCTTAAATATTGGATCGGTTTGGCTTAAATATTCTAATGCGTTTGCTACACTGCGACTAAACACTTGCACTGCATATTTTACCCGCATTATAGAATTTTCAAACTTTATATGTGTGGCATTAATTCTTGGTGCAAGTGCAAGTCCGCTTTCAGTTTGAATATTATTTAGTTTTTCAATGTAATGCCATTCAATTTTATCGTCATTTTTTGTATAAAATGTACGTTTTAATTTGAAATGATTACGTATAAGTTTAATCATGTGACAATTATCCAAATAAATAAAAATTTTTTGATCACTAGGTTCGACATAAAAATAAGGCTTTTGTGGTAATTCGGCTCCTAACAATTTGACCATACTAAAATTTGCCTTAAGCCCGTCAAATGTTAACGTTATAATGTTCGCATTACACTCCTCGCGTAAGTGGGATATGACAAATTTTATTATATGTGCTCGGTCTGCTGCATTTAAGGAATTAATAAAAAAATATGCAATAGGTATTTTAAATTTTAAATTTATAGCACAAATGAAGAACACTAACACATTAGATGCCTGTGTTTGTTCATCATCTACATTATCATCCAAACACCCTGCGCCATAATTAACAAACCCCACAAACTCCTTATTTTTATTGTCCCAATCAATACATTTTTTGATTGACATTTCGTCCATCATTATGGAGAAATAGATATCTTTATTCTCTGTTTGGATTTTTTGCCGCAAATGTTCCACGGCTTGTATTGTAATACCAGGACTGCCTGTTGAGTTCTGGTACCATTGTCTTATGGTCCTTATATGTGGTAGTTTGATACTTTTAATAAAAAATTGCCGAAGATGCTCATAACCAGCAGTTGAAAAAAATGACATGGTCATCGCAAACTGACGCAACTTCGGTGTATATTTGCCAAATTTTACACCGGATTTTAATTCATAAATAAATGATTGTTCTTGGCTTATGTCCTAATAAATTAAAAAAATAATTATAAATATTTTAGTATTGACAATTAATATAGCAAATAACATAAGGTATATACAATCAAATATATATTTAATATACTTGAATATATACAATATATTGTATATATGTATATAAATATATACAATAATATATCAAATAAATAAATGTTTGATTTTAAAGTGCTTTGCCCGTAAGAAAACTAAAAATTAAAACCGTATTAAGTATTTTTCATCCAATTTTTCTTTTTGATTTCCTGTGGGTAAAGCGCTTAATTAAAATAATTTTCTTACATTTAATGTATCACGCGATCCTCCACTAATAATCCCTTCTTTCTCTAACCTCTTCATGAAATTTTCGAAATCTTGTACCTTTTTTTGATAACGATTACATTTTGTGACAAGAGCCTTGTTTAATTTTCGAGTTTTCCCAATTTCCTCTTTCAATTTGGATATAGCTCGCTTTGAAGTACGTGGTGTGTAATTGTAAGATGCATCAATGTCTCCAGTATATCTGAACTGACGGCTAATGGCATCACTTGATTGCGGTGTTGTTGGTAGAATATTTCCACTTTTTGCTTTTTTGATTGGTGGTGACGTCGTGATTGACGTTGAAGGATAATTCGGTGGCGTATTCATGGCTGACGTTGAAGGGTAATTTGGTGGTTCGTTTTCTAAGTTTGTTGTGTTATCATTACATGAGATTTTATTACATTCTGGCTTTTTATAGTTAATTATTTCAGTAGGAACATTTAATGTCGCATCCTCATCATATTCAATAGTATACCTAGGCGCAAATATAACAATTTTATTATTACAAGCTTTAACATAATTACATTAAAAAGAAATGTTGGTTTAACTTACCACATGTCATTGTCCAAAACAAATTTCGAAGGTACCGCATTTCTTGTAAGATGATTACCAGTGGTTAAATATTTTTCCTCGAAATGTTTGGAACAAAGTTTAAATGAAGGATAATCCAATTCATTAGCTTTGACATTTGGAACAATATCTCGCCAAATTTTCCTGTAATCTTCAGATGATGGTGCGCTATAAATTAAAGGGTACAATCAGCTCTTTTATTCAGTATACGCTTGAGGCAATATAAATTGTAAAAATAAAACCTTTAACCGAAAATATATGCAAAATTTATCTAAAATTAGCTACTAATTCGAATAGTCCAATTGCTTGGTGGTATAAAATCACTTTTTTATAGGTTAAACTTTACATTTTAATAAATTTAAAACAAACAACATATTTATATTGTGTTAATTAGCATCTAAAGTGATGAATAATTATGTTTTAGCTATCTTTCGCATCAATTACTACTTACGAATGCAAACCAATCTTCGCTGAACAATTAAAACACTTCAGCGGCATTTTGATAAAACAAGCACTTTATATTTATGTTATTTTAAAATAACTTATTTATTTATGTTATTTTATAATTTATGAAAGGTTTTTATAAAACAAAATATACAACACTTTTAATTCACAAAACAAATTATTATTATTCACTTCACAGACGTGAGACGCTACACTTTGAAATAACAACAATAGTACCATTAATGACAGCTGTTATGAAATTTTATGAAAAAATAAAAAATAAAAAAATTGGTTGACGTGCCATCTATTGTTCTCGTTAAAAACGTTTGGTATGCCATCTAGAATTTTTATCCGAAACAAAATTGAACGAAATCATGTTGTCGTTAGCATTTACTATGGAAATGTTCACGATTTCCCTTATAGTAATATAAGTTATTTGTTAATACCGGTCAATCGCATTTTTTATGCTAAAGATAAATACGAAGAAGACGTTAATACAGTTGGATTCTAGTCAAGAAATAAAAAAAATTCAACTTGCGTATCTGTGATTCTAAAATAAACAATCATACAACGCACTGTGCACACACTCGATCCACACGCACTCAATTGTGTAATAAAAATTTTGTCAATGGTTAAGATCACTTAAACTTGTATGCTTCATATACAAAACTAACAAACATAAGGAGATTATTTACATATTAGGTAAACATACCATGCATATTACAGATTTAACGTAAAAAGTGAAAGTTTTTACACCAAGCTTGTGTAAAAATGTATTATTTGTTAAAATATCAACTTTGTATATATATAATTTTTCATGTGAAACTCATACTCATACAGATTCGGAAAAACCAAACTTTTAAAAATAGAATTGAAAATTATACATATAGACACAAATGTTGAGATTTCTTTTAAAATTTATTATTTAAATGATAAAAAAAATAATAACTGGCAAAAATTATATTTATTTGATTTTAAAATATAAATAAAAAACAATTGTATTAGAAATTTAATATTTCTTTTTTATTGTTGATCGGCGCGTTTTTTTTTTTTTTCATATCCGTGAAATAAGTTGTGCGATATACAGTACATATATATAATAAATTTTATAACTTTTATTAAGTACTTTTGTTACCGGGTAAATAATATGTCTGGTTGTATGTGATTTTGTTCAAAGAGGTATCTAAATCACGTTTTAAATTTATTACCGTCTAGAAATATATAGGCGATCTTGGCATTTGACTTAACATGAACGAATCATTATGACAAAAATCGGTAGTCGAACGAAATAAAAAAACCTTGCTTAGTTTTGTCAACAGTTGTGAATCTAGCAAAGTCTTTAGTAAATTTCTTTATGTTTTAATACTAAAGCGGTTACGTTTTAAAGTTCCACTTAAAGCCCATCAAAAAACTCATTTATAAAATATATAGTTGTATGAATTTTAAAAGTTTATAATACTAAACATTTTTTCGCACATTTCTTGCTCAACATTAATGTAATCTTACCAACATATGGTAGAGCTAGATTTAATTCGGTTAATCCAATATTCGTGCAATGAATTTTAAATTGTATTTGAATAATTAAAACATTAAAAATTGTTTGATAGCATTACCTAGTGTCAAAATTAAAACAATTTAGAATGCCTAATTTATAAGTTTACCCTACAAAAAATAACGATTTAATTTTGTTATATACTAAATCATTATGCATCAGTAAGTGTTTCACATAACCTTCGCATAATACCACATATCAAAGTAATTACCATCACTTTTATCTTATTAACTACAAAGTAATTTTGAATTTGGCACACTCTACGTATGCATAACATACGGATTACTTAATCGCCATAGTGGTGTCATCATTATTTACTTACGTGCGCGTTTTATCCTCACCGACATAAATTTGATATTTTGTCTACAAGGATATCAAATGTTCTTGAACTTGAAGTATATTTACTGTTCAGATTTTTTTTTTTTTTAATTTCAGGTTAACATAATACATATTGTGACATTGTTACTCTTAAATACTCGCATTTATATGTGCCAGTAAAAACATAATGTTTATATTTACGAGTATTTAATTGATTTTAGGATGTTAATGCGATTTATTGGATAAATATTATTATTGTTTATGGCCATTTCACAAACAATATTTATAATTATTTATGTCAATACTTTAAAAAATAAAATGAGGACATGTTACCACAAGATGGCCATCATATTATTTACTAAATACACAAGCAATATACAGCCACAAATAAATAACAAGTCATATTTGTAATTTGATTACATGTTATGAGTGTAAGTTTAATTTACCGGAAGAGTTTTATGTTTATACACCTCATGTATATAGATGTATATTAATACGAAAATAACTAAGCTTAGAATAGGTTGGCCAATGGCCAATTATTATATTTTTTATGTGGTCGATATACATACATACATATGTATTTATAATTAACTGATTTTTTTCTATTAGTGAAAAAGGTTAAAAGTGACAGGTGGATAGTATCTAATACCGTTTTAGATTTTGCACGTTAGATAAAATATGACATTTTTACCACTGAACCAAATAACGTATATGTAGGTGAACAAAATATATGCGTAATCAATAAGGAAGTCATTGTCAAAATAAAAATTTCATACAACATATGTAGGTCACTCGTATAACTTAGATGTTAGCATCGCAATGGTCCGAGAGATCACACAAATGAAAGTCATGCTCAAAATATGTTTACTTATACGGATGCCTAAAGGCTACATTAATAACATACTATCATATATGGTATGTTTATATTTTACAAAAAATATAAAAACATTAAGCACGATGTTTTCAATTTCATTAACACTTTTCACATATAACCTTGTTGTGGTGTGAATGCGCGGTCTCATTGAAATCGAATTAAAAATATTAATCAATTTCGTCGAAAATAATTTTATAAAGCAAACGAGAGAATCAATTGACCTAGATTAAATATTTGGTTTAAAATAAAATGGATTACTTTTGATTCCAAAATTTCACTTGTATATATCCAGCATATATATATTCGGCGTACAGGATTTAACATACCAATTGTAATTAATATCAATTTCATTGAAATGTCATTTACACAAGGATGCATAAAGAAAGTTAAGTATTTATGTAAAATTTATTTTAAAACCACATTAAGAACTAAAATTCAGTTTACCAACTACATATGCTGCATTGGACAAAAATTCAACTTGATAAAATTTATATTTAAAAAAAGTTATTTTGGGCAGTAGCGTAACTGACATTTTACATTTGTGAACTTGAATCAACCCACCCCGTTCAATTTTCTACTTAAGTTTAGTTTCGTTATAATTTAATTTCACTTTAAATTCAATTATAAGTCAACAGTGCGGCGCCGCTGTATACGGAACGCAATTAGCACATCAGCGGAGACGCCATTTCGCCTCTTTAAAACAAAAGTATATATTTAGAAAATTTCTCATTTAATTTTTCACGTTTCGCATAAATAAAAAAATTGATTGACGTTTTATGAAAATGTTAATAAATCAAAAATTGAAAATTATATATCTTGTGTTGTTATCATGTAATACATACTACATATAAAAAATATGTTCAGCAATTAAAAATTTTAAAAAAATGGTCCGTACACCAAACGTACAAACATATGAACACAAAATATACAGCATCTTTTGCATCTTTTGATTTTATATCTTTATTGAATTTTCAGTTGTTAATACAAAAAATCACATCACATATGTCTAGACATTTATTATTAATTTAATTGTCTTTCTGATTTATTTCCTTACACAAACAATATGCTATGCATAAGAAAAGAAATACTGTGTACTTTATGCATACATACAATAAAATATGGTAATTGATAAGATTATAGCATTAGCTGAGGTTTTTTTTTTCATTTTATTTTTATTTACGACTATATTTACCATATTAACACTATTTATGAACAATTTGTCACTAGGTTTTAGCTGTTGCACATAGCAAATAATTAAGACAACAAATTAAAAGAGTTATTTAACAATCGCGCGCGCGAAATTTTCTTCAAATCAAACATACTCGACTAAATGAATCACAAGCCTTTTTAACATACGTAGGTGGTTTAATAAAGTTTATGATATTTTTTATGTTTTAAATTTAAATTCGCATAATAATATCACAACATCCTAATGATTATATTAATGAATGAGGTGACCTATTAAACTAGACGGAAAGTTAGAACACTGGGACGAACGATGTTCTTGTATCAAATTCACGCACGTGTATAAAAGTTGGCAGCACCATGAATTTATAGTATGCATAGTACATTAATAAAATATTCTATGATTAAATTAAATTTACGAAATATTTCATGATGTCGCAAATACTTTTTTATTATAATGCTTAAATAACAAACCAATAAGTATAATTAAATCTAGAAGTGACAATCTTTCATATTTGAACTTAGTATGTTTTAAAAAATGAATTCAAGGTGAAAATAGTTTACCGTATTATTTCTTGATTATTAATGCATTAAAAATTGCAAGTCAGAAAAATTTAGTTGCTATTCAATAAAAACCATAAGGAAGTGTAAACATAAAATAAACCTTTCTAAAAATATGGGCGATCATTTAATGAATACGCTACTGGCTTTTTGCTGTGTGAGTCATGTAACTCACGAATTTCCATTCGTTTAACAGATACGTTAATTAAAATTTGT
Organism: Tipula confusa; assembly: GCA_963556175.1. Classification (NCBI taxonomy): domain Eukaryota; kingdom Metazoa; phylum Arthropoda; class Insecta; order Diptera; family Tipulidae; genus Tipula; species Tipula confusa. Next base: position 24,065,081 of record OY744475.1, read on the forward strand.
AAAACAAAAAATTTTCCGGAAGCAAAATGATAAATTACATAAATTTGGGTCAAAGGCAAAAGAGAAAATAAATTCTTCTATATTTCGTTAAATTACAAATATTTAATTAGAATTTTAAAATTATAAATGTTTGTTTGCAAATTTTTTATTGTTTTCGTTGTTGTATTTTTTCTAAAAATATTTATTTTTTTATTAGAAAATATTAACACATTTTACTATACTCGGATGACGAAAGAAATGGTTTTCATCACTACGACATGTGTTTTGTAGAGAGCTCTAGAGAAATAAAAATGTAGCGTGATAAAAATGTATTTGTTTGTTTTACGGTAACCGTTGATAATCATAATTCGATTTCTTGTGTTTTGTTAACTTTGGCCGAAATATTAAAATAGCGCGTACACATGCCTAGGCGCACACTTTGCATTTCCATGTGTGGTAATATATTATGATTGGCACTTGTAGTGATGAAATTTTATTGGCACGTGGCAAATTTTTATTTATTAAATTGTCAAGTAACATTAGTCACGTTGTATAAACTCATTCAATTTCGTAAATATATCACTAATAATAGTTAGTATGTTGTATCCCACTATATAATATATCTTGTTTTGAAATCACAACATTGTAGATATTTTTGCAATTAAACAAAGAAAATCTCTAAATTAAATTGATGAAACATACAAAATAATATTTCACAGTCGTCGCCTTTAAATGAGTCATTGAAAATATTTTGTGAACATATTATAGTGTGGCTTGTTAGACATTTTATTAAAATAAAATAAAAACATAAACAAGATATATTATTAATAAACATGTATTATAATTTATTGTTACAGATATGGTCCTCCACCACCGCCTCCACTTTCCGGTGGAAATGTCCCAGCAAGACGTATACAGACACAGCTTCCACCAGAGGCTCCAGCATGTGTGCAAAATGCAATGATGACAAAAGATAAGAAACCATTTACATATACTCCAGGCGGTATAGATTTATCACAAATACGTTCACCACGAATGGCACAACGAATATCAAGAAATGCTTGTATGGAAGGGGTCACTAATACACCAAAACCATCAATAAACGCACAGGTATATAGCCGTTTTTTAAATTTACATTTTTCATTTGTTAATTTTTATATATTTTTTTATGTTAAATGTTTTCTTATTATATCATTTCATATTTATCAATCGCATCAGTATAATATTGATCCACAAATCAAAACAACACCTCCCACGCCTTCAATAGCCGCATGTGCATTAGGTATGCCAGTTCAAGTATTTCCAACAGGTCCTCCACCACCACCTCCACCTCCTAAACACCAACTCGCGCCACAGCCACCAACACAAAATGGTAGTGGTAAAACAACACCTGAACGTCGATCACCATCACAAGGCTTTGAGCCACCACCAATTGGTTTTCGGCCTGAAATTAAAATTCCCCCAAATCCGATGGCTACTTTAAAAAAAGCGCCAAAACCTCAACCAAAAGACGAATTTTGGAAAGAAGAATATATAAGAGATCGATCAAAGAGTCCAATTCCAATGGCAGTGAATACTTCACCGCAAAATGGAGGTAAACTATCATTATTTAATTAATTTTTAAATTTTTTTAACTAATAATAAAATGTGTATCCAAACAAACATTTTTTTTCTTAGTAAATGAAGAAGTAAAACCACATTCACCACCAGTGAATAAATTGATTGAAACTAAAAATCAACAACAACATCAAAAACAAATCGATAGAGATGAAAGAGAACAAAGTCCACAATTATATGTAAATCGTGTGATAAGCCCTCCAAATAGCACGAATAGTCCAACAGCTGCTTTGCTACAACGGCCACTCAGTCCTACTCGATTACAAGATAATGCACAACAATCACAACAGATTGAACAACAACGGCAGGAACAAATTCGAAGAGAACAAGAGCGCCAAGAACAAATACGCCAACGACAAGAACAAATTCTTCGAGACCAAAATAAACAACGTGAAGAATATATTAAACAAGAACAACAGCGACAGGAACAGTTAAAACGTCAACAAGAACAACCAAGACAAGACTTTCAGTCGCAGGAAGAGTATGAACAAGATTATCAAAAACGGCTGGCAGCACATCGACGAGAACAAGCACGGTTAGCTGAGTTGGAGCGACAAGAAGGGGCAAAATCGATGCAAAACCAGCAACATGAACAACAAAGAAGAGAACAACTCCAAAAAGAGGAGCAACAACGACTAGAGCAGATGAAGCTACAAGACAGACGTTTACAACAACAGCAGCAGCAGCAGCAATCACAACAACAACCCCAACCCATCAATGAACAACAACGTTTACAATTCTTAAATCAAAGATGGGGTGTACCGGTAAAAGAAAAAAGTCCCGAAACTGAACCTAGCAATCAATCTCCACCACCTCGAAATAATGTATGTGTATGTAATGCAAATATATGTAAAAACTTCATACTAGAAGACATATTATACTAACCTCAGAAACGGTCTAAGTCATGCTTAATACTAAACTAAATGTAGTTCCAAAAGATAATGTCATATATTAAAATAGTTGCTGTAATTATAAGCTTATTTTATTACCTATGCACATAATTGATTCCAATTAAAAACTAATACAACTTTTTTTTATCACAAATAACTAATTTATTAACAATATTTAGCCAAAATTTGTAAAATTTATTTAAATATTAAATAACTGTCGCCCATTTAGGCATTGGGATCGTTGTACATCCCACCAGTAGCTCCAGAAAATCTATCGCCAATACTACAACAACAACCACAGTCAGCACAACAACAGCAATGGCAAACACGACCACGCGACGATCAAGAACAACTGATAAATCAAACAACGCCGATATGGATGGCACCAAAACAACAAATGGTTCAACCAGAATGGGCTGCTCGTGAGGAAGCCAATAGCGGCGTTATGAATGGACCACGAGAACACATTATACCCATTCAACTGGAATCGACACCAACTAAAACACCAGCAACTCCTGGTTTTGGTCCACAACCATTTTATAATGCGCATCAACAGTACTCGAGCGTACCACCACCGATGCCAAGCTATATGACTCAAGGTATGTACTTTTACGAGTATTCTAAAGGGAAAAATTGTTTCGTTAAAATTAAAAAGTTCTGTTATACTCGTTGGTTAAATATTTAGGCTAGCTTTACGACATTCCTCTGAAAGGTATACGTTGTTTAAAATATTTTTGATTTACACATTTTCTCAAGGAAAGATATAGAATTGCTAATTCTCTTCATTTCATTTCACAAACACACACACACACCCACACCAACAAATTTATAGTGCTTAAACATATCATGTATTTAGAGTTACAACAGATAATTACTAATGCCAAAAATCAATGCTTTACTGTTGTAGATTTTAATTTATTTTGTTATTTAATATTAACAGTTTGTGTGCGTTTATTAAAAATATGATCTTATTTGACAATTAAGTAAAAGGTAAACGTAGAATTGTAATGTTTCGATATTTGCGAGCTGACAAAAAGCTGGAAAAGTTCCCTGCAAAGCAATTTTATTTGGCTTACATAAATAATTTAAAAACTGAAAATGAACTACTCTTCTAGGTGGATATCAGCAACCAAATCCAAATCAATTTGTAAATCAATACAGTAACGTAAGTTTCCCACCACCACGAGTAACATCACCTACAGTCATACATTCACCATCATATCATAATGGTGGTCGAGTATTAGCCCCAGTAATCCAATATGAAAATGGAAATGGATATCGCGGACCAATATCACAAAGTCCTACCGTCATTCAAAAGTAAGTTTTAAAAAAAATTTGTTTAAACATTTTTGAATTCAAAATTCAAAACAAAAAAAATTTTTTTTGTTTTTTATTATTAGTGGAAATTATCGATTTATAATCCATGATTGTCCGTTAGAAGCGGAACTACAGTATAAAAAAAGTCGACTCAGGTATTTTATTACGTGATGTCAAATAAATTTCTTTATGTATTTTTCATAAAAAAAAAAAAATGAAAAAATCATCTAAATCTTTTTCGATTCATCAGTTGCTAAAGAAAAAATTTAAATTAATAATGTTTTTCTAAAAACAGCACATAAGATGATTTCAATGTTATTTTTAATATTTCTCTATGTATTCGTTTTTGTTGTTGTTTCTTACATTTTATGTATATACATACATATTACATTTTATCATACAAGATGACATACTTAAGTGATTTTGAAAAAAATAAAACATAATAATAATTCACGTTATATGTTGTTGTTTTTATTCTAATTGTTGTTTATGGATTGAAGAATTAAATGAATTTTTCATATTGATTGCAATACGGAATGGACAAATATGTTGTTTTGTTTTTGTAAACTAAAATTTCTCATTACACATATATTTTATTAAAAAAATATATGAGCCAAATAATTCATAATTACTGTACTTTCTTCTTCAATGTATTTTAATAGCTTCTAATGATGCTGAAACAAAGATTTCAAACCGAACAATATGATTAAATAGAGTTTCAAAGCATAAATTTTTGTTTTTCATTTATTTTTTCACAAGAGCTCGTAAGGCTAAATAGAAAAAAAAATCATAATGTTCTATAAATATATATTTACAGTATGTAAAATAACAATAAATAAAAGCATGTTTCCACTTATAATAATTAAATGCAAAATAAAATAAAAATATTATTACACTTTAATTTTTTTTTGTTTGCTAAAATAACAAAACCAACATTATTGCAAAATTTATTTATTTAAATATAAAAGTGATCCACGCTTGTTACAACATCAAAATTCATGGGGGCCAAATAGTACTGGACCAAATCAATCGAAATCTTTTCGCATTTTACAAAAAATTACCGATACTCTAACCGATAGTAATGACACGGATAGTGAGGTGGATAGTGGACCTGGCGAACTACAAAAACCACACTTTGCACGACCGTTAGGTCCACAAGACATGAACGAGGCTCAATTAAGAAAGTTACAATTGAACGAACGTGTGAAATCGCAAGGTAATTATAAAAATTGATTAACTGTAATATTATATATATATATATATATATATATATATATATATATATATATATATATATATATATATATATATATATATATATATATAACATATATATGCTTATAAATTTGTGATGCACTGCTTTTATTTTAAGGCTTTTTTTTATTAATTTTTCACGATCATATAAACATGTATCACTTATTAACTAATTATATCATTCATAATATTATTTTTGTTCTGTCCACATTTTTGCTTTTATCATTAATTACAGTAGTTACAGTAGCTCGACCAACTGCGCGATATGGTCCTGTCCAAACAAAATTTCAACAGACTGATGGTATGTAAAACTAAAAACAATGTCACAAGTCATTCAACTTTTCTTATATTTAATTTTTATTATTAATGTTTTGTGCTATTTAATTACGTTGATTATTTTGCTTTTAAATATTTTAATGCTTGGTATAAAAATTTGTTTGAAATTTTCGAAAAGATATAATATACAGATTTATTCTAAGAATTATATTTATTCTCAAAATTTAGTGTTTTTCTTTTACAAATGTGTGTGTGGGAAAACAACCCAGATCAAATAAATGGCAGGTCATTGAAATTGGAATAAAAATAATGTTACTCGGATTTAAAAATGTTTACCTCGCTTTTATACACATGTTTGATATTCATATTATTCTGACTCTTAAACCTAATAGGTAAAATGTTCGGTTTATATTATTAGGTATAGGTAAAAATAGGTAATATTAATATAGGTAATAGTTTTTGGTATTCATAATAATGCAGTTTCTCAATAAAATGTAGGGTGGATTTAAAACTTGTAGTGAATAGTTTAAATTTCAAAAATTATCCAAACGAAAATCTTTTATTTTTATTAACAAACAACAAACAAATTTTCCAAATCTTGTAAATTTTTTTTCTCCTTTGTTGTTTACGTTAAAAATAAAAAAATCTTAAAAATTAATGTAGCATGAGATATCTTTTTTGTTAGCTCATTTGTGGGACGTGTGTATACTTATAATGACTATACTTTATTATTATTTGATATTCACATCATTGCACTTTCATTTAAAACAACAATAATATAATGGCGGATTAGAATATGTTTATCAACACCTTTAATTATATTATAAAATTAAATGTTCAAAACTCGTAATTCACTTAACATGCTATCCCATTATTTTCATTCGTTCTGTGTATACATTTATAGATCAGCCACAACAACCGTACATCCATCCAAGTGAACAACAAGTTCCCGAACCTAAAAAATATATGGGTAGTGCTATACCAAGTAGATCATTTAGAATTTTACAAGCGATGACCACTCCTGAAAATGCTGGTAAGTAATTTTCATATTTAACATTATAAAAATTTTAAATATTTAAAAAACGCAATTTTCAAAATTTTCTCAAAACAAAAGAAAAAAATATAAATATTATATTATTTTTATTACAACTTATATAATCGTTAAATATTTTCTTCGATATGAATATATCTTTTAAAATTAAATTAATCAAATTAATTAAGAAAAAAACAAATATACATATATATATAATTATAAAATCTATATATTATATTCTCTATTAAACTAAAATAATTAATTAGTTTTGTAAAATAATTAAAATAGAGAGTATATTCATTTTTTTTTGTTTTCAATTTAATTATTTACCGATTTAAAAAAAAATTCTATCTGCAAATGAAATAAATATATTGATTTTCTATATAATATAATTTATATTTATTAAAAACAAAATTATAAAAATAAATTTAAAATTATAACACATGTACAGTATATTATTATATTTATACAATTTTTTAAAAAATAAAAAAATAAAACGATCAAATCTAAGTACATATTTAATTTTAAATTAATTAATTTAATTTCAATATTTACATATAACAATTATTATTGTTCTTAATTATTTTATTTATTGATTAATTTTTTTTATTTAATTTATTAATTAAATCCTTTTTTAATAATAATACATTAAAAAAGAAATACTTAATTTAAAACTCGATCAATTTAGCATTAGGCTTGTGTTGAATGGAAATGAGCACAACATTTTTTAATTCTTAAAAACTGTTTAGTACTTGAATGTGGTATTCGCAGTACACTCAGTATCCTTTTTTATGACCCTAAATTAATAAAAAGGGTCATAAATTTACATTATCATTATATCAAAATATTCATATCACAGAAAGATTATAATTTGATTAAAATTATTGGCAATTGACAGGCAGATTGTCTACTCAAAAGTAAAAGTAATATTATATCCTGTTTAAGTGAGTGGTTCAAAATCTTTTGGGTCACAATTAAAATTAGCCCGCGAACCAAAATATTTTGTTGTCCAATTTAAACAGGAATTTTTGTTAATAAAAATATTTTAGAACAAACAAAAAAAAATCCAAAATTAATTTCATCTTAATCATTTTTCTTTTCTTTTTTTTTTTTTTAATTTCCGTTTTAAAAAAAACCACACAATATTTTAGCCAACGAAAATAATTTGAATTCAGACATTGAATCCGATAACTCTGTCCATTCCAATAATTCCTCGTCCAGCTTATCAGAAATGCAGCGTTATCAAAATAATCCATATATGCCCCCATCCTATGATCCGAATATGTCAGCGACATACGATCCATATAATCCTTATTGGGCATACTACAACCCCAACAATTATGGTTATATGCCACCAATGTATTATGGCTATCCTCCACCACCACATATGATGTATAACCCATACTATGGTCAGCAAATGGGACCAACACCACCTCCGTATCTCGAAAACTATAGAAATTCTCCGGTATCTAGTGAACCAATTAAAACGTCCAGTTCTAGTGAAGAATTGGCAGCGTTAACACGCTCAAATACGAGTAGTCTAAGTACACCAAGAATTGTAGTCACTCCAACCCCAGAAGATCAAACACATCAACAATTAGACGAATTAAAGCAATACACAGCTAAAAATGGCGATTTCTTTTCGCTATCAGACTCTCTTGATAAAGTCAATTCAACGTTTACAATGCTTTCAAAAAAATTAAGTGAGTTTAGCGCTCATATAGATAGTTCAGAAGGTAAATCCTTGTCGAATGATGACAGTAATACTACAAAAAATCAGATAAGGAAAGATGATAGTTTAATAGAAATCGATGAATTATCCGATGATAGTGTTTCTGATGAAAGTGACACAGAAGTCGATGAAAAGAATAAACGAACAAGCAAATCAAGTATACAGTCAATGCATTCAGTTTCAAATATAAATGTGTATAAAGACGATGATAATGATGACGATGACGATGAGTCTGTGATCACTGAAACAGATGGTGAACAACAAGACGATGACGATACCGATGTAGAGGAAGATTTAGATGAGGAAGAAGAGGAAGAGACGGATGATGATCGAGAAAACCGTGAACGACGTTTCTATGCTGATGAAATAATTCCACATCAATTAAGTGTGATATTTGAAGAAAGTGAAATTTGCGGTTTTCCTAAAAGTCCTCTTATAAGTCGACGTCATAGTAATGCTTCCACAGTAAGTGATTGTTCAACTACAATAGGAAATGATGACGATTTAGGAAAAGATAATATCATAAATATAGATAACGAGCCATCGGTAACCGTATCGGTCAAATTACTATCACCATCACGATCAATTCATGAAAGCACACCAGATCCATCCAAGCTAACTAACGATTATCCCGAAATTAATAAATCAAAGTCAGACAATAAAATCGGCATGCACTGTAAAGATAGTTCTTACTCAAGTCTTCATGAGTCATACTCTGATCAAGAGGTAAGTGTAACTGTGACAATACCATCCCGAGGAAACTCAGGTGATCTTAAAAGTAAAAGTCCCTCTGTTGATGTCAAATCAAATAAGAACAGTCATGAAGACGATGATTCAGAAATTTCAGTAAGCATTTCATTACCATTAAAAAATAAAAGTAAAAATAAATCAAAAAATCAGTCAAAAAGTCAACCGGGGAAAAAAAATCATCAAGACACTGAAACAGAATATGAAACCGAGTATGAAATTGAAGAAATTTACGAAGAAATTATCGAGTATGATAAATGGCCTGAAGATGTTGAAGCCGATAAAGGTAAATGGGAGTATGAAAAAGTGTTTGATAAATCGAAAACACCATCTAGAAGTCGATTTGATGAAATTGAACAAACGATCGAAGATAGTGATACTGAGAAAGAATTAGATTCAGACGATGAAAATGAATACAAACCAAATGAAATTAAAGCCAAGCAGTCTTCAAATGAATTATCATCATCGAATGATTCAAAGAGTTTGAACAAGTTAGAAGAAATCAAGCTAAGTCCGTCCCCTCTAAATATATTAAGTCGAAATCCTGAATATGCTAAGGAATTGCCGGTTGACATAGTTGAATGTGCAATCCAGCCAATGGATGAAGATGAAGATGCTATTAAACTTAAACCACTGCCCAATAAAATATTTGTTGCGAAACTACCAGAAATTAAAATAAATATATCGAGTACACCCACAAAAGAAATAGATAAAATATCATATTTAGAAGCGCAACCACCTGTAAATATGCCAGACAAGGTAGAAAACCACGATACAGAGATCGATATATGGGGTGATGATGACGAAGAAGAACTAGACTGGAAAACAAAATGGGAAATGAAACGAGAAAAATCGAATTCTGAGATCAATAGTAGGAGTAGTTATTCGGAAACTAAAATTGAATCAAAAGAACCGGTGTGGATTCCATTCGAAAATGATGATTTAGAGGTTGTTGTTTCGTCTACTTTAAAACAATTTGCACGACCACTCTCTCCTAAAAACATTGTAGAAGAATATGTTAATGAACCAGTTGTAAGTGAACCAGACACGAAATATGGCAATGAACCAGTTGTAAGTGAACCGGACAAAGAATCTACATTTGAATGGTATTCATCTCCTAAAATGGACTATATTCCAACCATAACTGAAAAGGAACAAATACTACCAATTTATTCAGAGCCATGTACCCCAGTAACTATATTTAACACAACACGATCACCTTCTCCTAAAGTGGACTCTACAGTTAAAACATTAAGTACCAAAGATCAAGACCAAAATTCTTATTCGCAACACTTTTCACCAGAAACTTCATTTAGTTTTAAACGTTTGTGGTCCCCCAAAATTGAAGAGCCAACCAAAAATGTGCAAAGTGACAGTGACTCAGAATATGAAACTGGCGAAGAAGATTTAAAAGATGATACCGAGGTAGCTGATAATTCAATTGAAATGGAAATTAATAAATCTGAAAAATCTGATAAGCCAATGTTTAAACCATTCAATATTAAAACTGTCCTTGGAAATTCGAGCTCAGGTAGTGAAACGTCAACAACAGTCCCAAGAAGTTATAATAAAACTCCTGTTCCATTTGGTGAATATAAAGCAAAACTATCGCAAAATACATCTCCTAAGATATCGTCACCGTTGACAATTTTAGAACCAGATAAAAATGATTCATTTTCATGGTTGGATCATGTTGACGAGCCACAACTTATACCTGAACCAGAGCCCGAATATTTTACACCATTTGACACAGTTGAACCGAAGAAAGCTGATAGATTTTCATGGTTAGATCAAATAAACGAACCTGAACCAGTAAAGTTATCAAGTTCAACAGATGATATTAAAAAATCTGAAACCAAACCCATTGAAAATTATTTAATAAGTGATAATTTGTTCCAAAATATAGATGTTAACACCACAAATGTTGAGAATAAGCGCATTAGACCAAATGATATTTTAGCTGATACCACAAAAATTGATGCAAAAGAAATTAAAATTAATGTGCGAAATCGAATTGCAGTATTTGAAAAATCATCATCACCACTTACTGTAGTAGAAAACAAACCAGTGACAAATAATAACATCACAAAAAAGATCCCAAGCGATTCGGAAATATCACCATCTCCACGTTCACCATTAAGCAGACACAATTCATCTCAGCGTTCTTCGCAAGAAGAATCCGAAGCAGATGAAGAAGATTCAGGTGTAACCTCAGATATGAGTCGTCATATTTCCGAGGCAGAAACTGAATCATCCGAATGTTTCCCCGAATTAAAGAAAATGAGTCGATACCAAAGAGCGGCCACACATTCCAGACTATTTAAATTATTACAAGATGAATGTGGGGATGAAACAAGTGAACCCGAAAAACTAGTGGTCGAAGAACAACTACAGTCTGTTTTAATAAATCGACCAAAAAAGATTGTACACAATGTTTCAATAACACGAAAACAAAATCCTAATGTTTTAAAAGAAGCTGAAACAATGTCGGAAAGGAGAGAAAGGCTGTGTCTTCCATTAAATCAAAGTGGTAGTATTGATTGTGATAGTATTTCGTCGTCTGGTTCATCGCCAACGGGAAACGTAGTTAGTGATAAATTAGTTAATGAATTAGTACAAAGTCTGTTATTAAAAAAGAAAGGTCGTTATTTACGACATTTACCTATAGAAAAATTACATGATTACGCTAGGCGAGTTTTATTAGAAGATTTAGACTCTAATTCAATACACGATACGTTTAGTTCTACCGAAGATGTAATACCAACAGTCGATTCCACACCAGCATTAACACCACAAGAATTTAAAAATTCATATTCAGAATATTACGACAGTTGGGATAATTCAAATGACCAATTGAAACAATCATTTGACATATTACCGTCAAAAGCTTTTAAAAATCTACAGGACCAGCAAACTGGTACACGAAAACAATGGTCTGTACGATGTCCTCGAGTATTAAGTTCGAAATCTGTTAATAAAGATTTAGGTCGTGTGACCGAAATACGAGAATCGGAATCACCTGATCCTATCCGATCCTCAAGTCCTAGTTATAAAACCTATAATATGTCTGAGGCAAACAGCATCGTTAATAATGATCGACACGTACGATAATATTTATGTATGTATATAGGATTTATATACAATATATAAGTTAGGCGAAATTTCTCTCTATCTCTCTAGTTTTAATCAAACCTCTCGACACAAAATGATAAAAAAAAAATTAAAAAGTAAAAAAAAAAAATAATGTAAAAAAATGTATTACATTGATGAAGAATAATGAATGAATGCGATCGCGAAAACGCTGAAAATTATGAATAGTTTTTCGGTATTTGGTATTGATCAAGGTATTAATCTATTTTTACTTCTTTTAAACAAAATTTATTACTTTATTTTTAACTTAATGATGTGATTAAACTTTTTTTTAATTTTGAAATTATTGTAAAAATTTTTTCTTTTTCTTTTTTTTTTCTGTTAATGTACTATTGTTGTAAATTTTAGTTTTTTTTTAAACACTTGTATCTCATTATAATGATAATTAACTAAAAGTTTTGTTAACGACATAATAGACTATCGATCGCCATTTGAACGTTTAACAAAAATTAAAATAAGTTTTGTGCAATGTGGGTTATTTAATATGGACAAGAAATATAAATGTTGCTTTTATTAAGGACGTTCGAACAATAAAGCATTAGGTCTTCTGTATGTAAATTACAAATTTTAAATGCATTACGCGTGCCAAACCATTATAAAAGCGATACAGTATTTGTAACTAATTCCATAGTCAGTTGTAGAGCGAATATTATTTGTTAATTGTATCAAATCCAATTCATTTCTCAGTCGAAAATTTTTTTGAATTGCATGATATTTAAATGTATTTTTAAATTCGGTAAATAATAGAATATTGTCACAATATATGTTGACCTAAATATGCAAATATTATATGTAGTTATTTAGACTCCCGAATTAGATACAAAATATAATTTAATGAATCAAATGTATTACTATCACGATATAATATCACTTTCGTTTCTTTACCATTAATCATATGATGATCTTTAGAATTGTGATCGGAATATGAAAGTATGTACCTAATTATAATTCGTTCGTATACAACAGGTGTGTTAAACAATCTATAATTAAATTATCATTATAACGAGATCTACCTCTATATAGTTTCATAATCTATTGAAAAACGAACAAACAAACAAACAAATTTGTCTTAGTTAAATTATGCAAGCTTTTCATTTTATTCAATTGTATTACTGGCTTAAGTCATTAAAACCAAAAAAAAAATAAAAATAAATTTCCATTTGTTTAATCTAAATTATATTATTTTACACATTTATAAAAAAATATATATAATTCGCATTGTCTGTTGTTTTGATTTATTTATTTAATTATTTTTCAATTAATTTATTTTTCAAATAAACATAATAAAACAGAAAATTTCAATTGAAATTTTAAATTTTTTAAGTTTTTTTTGAAAATCTTTTAATAATGAAATTATACATTTTTTTCATTATAATTGCATAATTAAAAGTTTATTTGAATTATAACTATAATAACTTTACGATCTTGGAGTAAACTCCACCTTTTGATATTATTATTATTATTATTATATACAACAAATTAAAATCTTTTCAATATTATTTAAATATATATTATTATTATTATATATTAAAAGTATATTTTTTTCAACACAAGGGCTTGATGTTAAATCGATCTGTTTTAAAAAATACAAAAAATATTTTTTTTTTATTTATTTTAAAATAATAACCCTTCTGTAATTTATTTTGTTGGTTGAATCAAACAACCAAGAAAAATAATTTTTAACTGCTTGTATTTTTTAATTATTATTTTTTTTTACACATTATATAATAATTGTTGTTTATAACAAATACATAATTTTTATATATTTAATTTTAATTTTTATTTAAATAATTATGGCAATTATTTAATAAAGGTGAAGTTTCCTTCTTGATTTATTTATTTTAACCGAAAACATTTTTACTGTGTAGAATGATACATAAAAATGTATATGTTTCTAACAAATGGTTTCCCTTCCAGATTTTTCAATAGTTTTAGTGAACGATGAGCTTAATTACGTTGTAATTATTGAAATATACAGCCATACCAAAACCTGTATAATTCAATTTGAAACTCCCTAGTTTTTGTTGCTTGAAGTTGCGCGCACCGATTTGTATTACCATACATATAACATACTATACATGGCTTAAAGCTTAAAGCTTATTACCAAATTTTTTTTTTATATTCATAACACAAAAATATTAAAACCCATCATAAAAACTTGTTTTATTAAGAAAATGATGAAAATATTATATAAATATTTTTTTTTTGATTATAAATCAAACAAAACTATTTAAATAAATTTAATATTTTTATGAATTATATTAATTAAATTTTTTCATATTTTCCAGGTCCAGGACAATCCGATTTGTAAAGTAAACAAAAACAAAAATAAATTATGAAACGTAATTTAATAAAAAAAAAAAAAACTTACGAAAGTTAATTAAATGTTAAAATAATTAATTAAACGTAATGATTTTGTTTTTCATTCAATAAAAACAAAACGTTATAATTTTATTTTATGCAATATATTAGTTATTAAGTAAGAAAATTAATTAAAAATATTTAAATAATTAATAACATATTTTCGTTTTTTTCGAAAAAAATTAAAAATTTCTTGCCTCTAATTAATTACTTTTCTGTCGTGTGAAAATTAACTAAGCAAAAACAAATCTTAAAAAAAAAAAATATTTTTTGGAAATTTTAAAATTTTTATTATTATTTTTTATTTAATTTATAAATATTTTATTTCGATTATTAATTTTCTATTATATTCAATTTATAATTTTTATTTGTTGTACGTATTATTTTTTTATTATAATTATTATTATTTTAATAACTAGTTATAGAAATAAACAAAAAAAAAATTATGTTGATTTGTTAAAATTGTAATATTTCATAAACAATAAATAAAGTTTTTCAAGTAATTTTATAATTTTTACAATTTCAGGAAAATTCAGAAAGAAGAAAAATCTTTCAAAGATTTTATCTCAACATTTTGACTTTAATAATAAAACGGTTTTTAGAGGCTGGCTCCTACGGAATCAACAGTCTGGCTCCATTGAATTCGATTCCGAGCTTCTTCTTCGTATTGTTCTAGACAACCCGAAGAGGACAAGTCGCTTTCTACTCCGAAGATTAATCGGCGCCGACAATGACCTCTGCACCTGCCAAATGGCGGCTCTCCTCGCAGAGAGCGATCCATTTGGGATCGCCTCGCATTACACGAATTTTCATATAATTCGTGGTCTCGTAGTTGACTAGAACTCGATAAGTGTCGTCATCGTCGCGTTTGGAGCCTTATATCATACGCATGACCCTCTTCTCGAATGTCATTAACCAACTTTCATACTCATCCGTCAGGGTCCAACTCTCACAACCATACACGACAATGGAAAAATGGTCACCACCTTGTACAACTTCAGCTTGTCGGCATTTGCAAGATATGTAGACTTTAGTAGTGGATTTTAGACATATATACAAAGCACGGTTGGCGGCCAGTCAGTTTACCAGCTATGAGCATTAATCATTATTTTGACATCGTGCTCCGGTACGGATCCCACCAGATCATCCAATTTGTTGTAAAATAAGTCTTTATCTTTGGATTTGCTTACATCAGTGGGCGTATGAGCATAACTAATTGACAGGTAGGTTAGTCGCATGCGTAAACGTAGCTTACAAAACAAATTTAACTGCTTTGAACTCCAAAACACCTTTCAACTGGGCCCAAGAAGAAAACCAACAGGAAGATTGCTGGGGTCATCTCCACTGTAATGCAACATGTTTAAAGCGATACTCTTTCATGGCTGAATAGTTCCATCAAACGCGCTTGTGTTTCTTAGCGACTGCACATTCCACATAACAAACCTAAACTGCGTGTTCGTTAACATGAGCAGGGGTTAGGTTAATCAAATTGCGTTGGAATCCACATTTTCTTTTGTTGATCTTTTTAACAGTTAAGTTTTTTAATGATGCGGGTCAATCCTGCAATCCAACCTTTGTTTAGTCGTCTCCTACGACCAGCCAACGAGACTGTGATGGAATTCTAAGGACAGCATGGTCTATTAGAAGTTTTTTTTACTAGATATGGCCTCCAACCATAGAGGTTCACTTAACTTTGACGAAGTTATATAATTGGAAATAATATTTGGAGGTTCTCTACATTTTACAGTTGATATTTTACATCCAACAACCAAATATGCCGTTTTTATCCAAAATCGAAAGGTCACGTTCTAAATATCCATCTTCATCACAAATCATATCTCCGCGTCCATTTTGTACTGCAGTCAAGTTTGATCGACTCGTAGATTATACAGACAATCACGGTCCAAGTGCGGCTTATTTTTGTTACGATCGTACGATGAAACCGCATACCATCGCAAATCATTTTTGCATTATTTGCGCTGATTAGAGATAAATCGTATGCTCACTAATATGTTATGATCAGTATAGTACTATAATTATACTTGTTCATTCTGAGAGCAACAAAACGCATCGTTTCCTCATTGCCTATCTCTTTGTTTATAACGCATATTGGAGTTTATAGGCCAAGAGGAAATCGAAGGAAATATGCATTGGGCTTGTTTCAAGTGTAAACAACCGAATACAAAATGTTACATTAACTAGGATGTCTTTACTTCCAGATTTCATTTGCCGTTCAAATAACATAAATTAAATAAAAACGTTGGTTTTTCAGATGAGATCTATTGGAAATTTAAATAATCGCTATGATATGATAAAAATGTCATAAATCGCTCGTAATACTTCTTTTAACTGTTACGGACTTACGGTGCAAATGATATATCGATAAGATATAAGGGCAAATCTATTAAATCAGTTCTTCGGAGATTTTCTAAGCTTCATCAA
Source organism: Tipula confusa (assembly GCA_963556175.1). Taxonomy (NCBI): domain Eukaryota; kingdom Metazoa; phylum Arthropoda; class Insecta; order Diptera; family Tipulidae; genus Tipula; species Tipula confusa. Next base: position 24,081,879 of record OY744475.1, read on the forward strand.
CCTTGCTTGACACCGATCAATGATTTTATATTGATCCGATTGGCTTCTTATGATCGTCTACCCACATATTATGGTAGATTGTCGATAAGGGTAAATATTTATCAGGCTTTTGCTATTCGATAGTAGGTGTCACTATTATTATAAAAATTACAAAATTTAGTGGAGACTTTTAAAAAATAATAATCGCTCTAGCATAGACTCAAAAATATATTATGGTAAGCAATAATATATGGTAAGCAATAAGAATCAAATTTGGTTCCTTTATGCCTTAAACCATTGAATACCTCCTAAGAAAGGCTCTTCTTTGCTCAGTTTACAAATTAGCATTTCACAGAGAATCACTCCTCTGAGCTCTGGTGGAGAATGATCCAGTTACGGACTAATTCAAGTTTTTTCCATTAAGGATGATTCTTTGTACATATGACGAAACATGTTGTGACGTCTATCAGGTGTTCTTGGAGTTCTAGCAAGCCAAAGACTTAATCATTCAGAAGAGATTATGAATTACTTCCTATGTCTGGGAATACCTGAAAAATATATGATTTTGTGTAAAATCACAGTAACGCAGCTTTAATGCTGTATCAAAGTTGAGAACGAGCAATTAGCTCTGGGTTACAGCAAGGAGATGTCATGTCCCCGTAACTTTTTAAACTCATGTTAGAATTTATCTTTCGTTAAAATGAAAAACTTAAGAATAACATGTTATATCGTCAGTCAACCAGACACTGTGGCTTAAGCAACTATCTGAGTGATTGAAGTGAATGACAACGGTGTAAAAGAAATGTTGGATCCACTTGTACGATTCTCAGCTTCCGTTGATATCAAAATCAAAGAGTCCAAAAAAATGTATGATGCATCCTGCAAGGTTTAGAAACCGAGACCCAATAAATTTTAGTAGTTGTGATCACACATTTAAAGGAAAGAAGAGTTTCCGATACCTTGGATCCTTAATTATTAGTTATTATGAGCGCTGCCATTTGGCAGTTCGATGTTGACGGCGATGGCTCCTCAATGTAGATAACGACTTCACTTCTTTTAGTTGATTAGAACAGCACAAAGAGGAAGCTAGGTATAAAGAGGAAACAACTTACATCCAGACAATATTTGGACAATTATTAGGGAAAACAGTTCCCCAAAATAGTAGGCAAGTTGGTTTGTAAATAACTGCCTTTGACGAGGATTGAAGTACTTCTGGCCGAACACTATAACAAATTCGAATTGCAGAGAATCACGACGCATTTGGACATTGAAATCTAAATAAAAAGACAGAAATAAATTGGTCATCATGACTCATACGTTTAATGAAACCATAACAAGGATGTCATTGGGCCCGCAAGAGAAAATGAAATTCTAAGGACGGCAGGAATTACTTGGAGAATAACTGTGCGCTCAGAAGCGAAAGAGCTTGGCCAATAATGGGTAGAAATGAAAACAGTTGTCCTTAAAAGCGTAAGATGGTCCCGCTAGAAGACGCCCCTAATACTTCTAAATAGAAAATAAAGGAAAGCAAAAAACAACCATCATGTAATTTCTGGTTTTGGAAACTTCCAATTTGTGGCGTAAACAGTTCTAATAGGCTAATCATCATGTATTTACCGAGCAAGTGGCACAGTGGGCAAAGCTGGGAGGTTTTGATCAGGGTTCGAATCCCAACGAAAGAGGGATTTTGTAATACTTCGTTGCTATCGGTGATGCCGATGAACACAACTATGACTTCCTGTTGGAGTGCAGAATTCAATGACCGAAACATGGTCCATTTAGGATGGCTGGTGCAATGCAATGTGCAGTTGAATATTGAAAAGTGAACCTATAATCGATTTTGCTGGCAACGGCGTTATGTAGAACGTTAAATTACCCGAGAGAGTTGGGAGCTTCGGCCCCGAAAAACATCTATGATATGAGCTCTGCAGTTTTGGCACCGTGTAACTTTATTGTGGAAGTGGAACCATAGACAAGCGGTGGAACTGCGAAAGCGTTTCGATGTACTGGACAAATCTTTTGATCGGCTCATAATAGATAAATAAAACATTGTTAAAAACAAACTCGCAAACAATAAAATAAAACATACCTTTCTCGTTTATAGAGGCTTATTATTCAAAATTAATTTTATTGTATTTTTATAGAAAAAAAATTTGTACATTTACTTATGTTGTTTGGATTTCCAAATTACGTACACAAATATCTTCCATAAATCTAAAACCATTTTTATCAATGACGGCCACTTTAAATGTTGGCAAATTAATAATAAGACGTTTATAGATCTCCGCAACACATTTCTTGAACACTTCGTAGGCCTCCTCTTGGCTTATGTTATCATGATGATACCGATCAAAAATACTAGCACAGAACATGCCACCATATCCATGATTACCGTATTTAACTGATTTAGCATTGGCCAAGTAGTCAATAAATTTTAGTTCTGGACCATCTTTTTCATCATAACCGCCTACAAACATAAACACTTGATAAGGTGTACGAGACCGCAAGTACTGGGCCAAAGTTTTTCGTGTAAAATGAGCAGCCGCCTTGGGACCCAATTCATAAGAATTTTTCATTTTATACAACGCTATATTTTTACTAATATACTCAACAAATTGAATTGTATCGCCAGGCTGGCCAACAACTCCGATCATCACTTTGTCAGATATTTTATGAATTTTTACCTCATCTAAAAATGTAAAATACAAAAATATGCCGATTCATAATTTAAAATTAAGGTTATGTTGATGTATTTGTATAATATTTACCCTGCTTCAATAAAAGTATTTGATTTGCATGAACAGAATCCGATGCAATCATAACAAAATCTGGCCCTTGAATTCCCAATAATGTTTCCATTTTTATTGTGATTTTATTAATATATTTAAATATTAAATTAAACAAAATTTATTTAGCAAACTCTGTAGACAAGAAACATGAATGACAAGACAAACCGTATAAAAAATTTGTTATTCGTAATGGCCGAAATGAAAGAATGTACATATTCACAATAGTAATGGTATGAAGTTTACAGCACTTTAATGGTATAAAATAAAAACCGAAAATATTTTTAATTAAATTTTTGTATTTAAAACTTGTATATAAATTTTAGAGCACATTATTTAAAAAATTTAATAAACTTAAATCATAACCGTATTTATTTAATGAGTTATCAGCAGCATTTATGAACTGTAAAATAAATAAAATTAAATATGAAATTAAAAATAAATATATGGCTTCGATTAACCACCGACCTTATCTAAAATTGATTGATAGTTTTCAGGATCATTTTTAATTATGTCCAGCACATCAGTCACATCATTTTCAAAATTTGTACAATCTTTTATTATGTCTATGTTAATTTCGTAAGGTATTACATTGCCCCATTGTGATAGCTCATGGGGAAGTACGTATATGCATCTAAAAAAGGTATAGGCTTTGAAATAATCAAATCCAGAATTGAAAAAGAAATAAATAAGGTATCTTACCGGCATGACATATCCAAACATCCTAATATGACCCCAACAAATGGCAAATCATTATTGGTTGAAAATTGTATTTGCATTTCCATTTGGGTTCTGACATCAGTTCGTGATGGATTTGGTGGAAATAACGGATGCGTATGAAACCAACCTAATAAATCGTAACCTTCCGAAAGTAAGCTCGTCGATTGTTCAATTTGAGAAATTGGACACATCTCACACATTGTGCCACTTTGCTTAAGCGTCACACACGGCTTATAACGTGCAATCGATAATTTATTTCGTCCCACTGATTTAGTTCTGTAACCTCCCAGGAATCCCATAACTTCATATTTGGAAGACAATGAATGCAAGTACAAACAAAGTAAAGTCGATAGAGTCATCGATACTTTAAAAGGTGCAAAATTATTTTGATTGAATTGTAGGCATTTGATTAGATCAAAATCTGAATTTCTTTTGGTTTTTGTCTCCACGGCCTCTAGCCCTATAGTAACACGTTCATTGCCACTATGCGATATAGTAAAATTAGAATCAGAAGCAGGTGGTAATGTTTTGATTCCACGCTGCCTTCGTTCAAATTCAATAGCATTATTAATACCGGCTGCAGATGAACTCTTATTGTGGCGCGCTGGCTGGTTGAATAAAGCTATTAATAATTTTAAAGGTCGAATAAAACCAAAGTATTCATTATGGCAGCCGAAATTGATGGCTCCAATTTGTTCGAGTAGTGAATGTATTCGACTTATACAATTCACATCGCCACAATTTTTAAGTCCCGCACGCACTGCTGTTTTACTAATATAATTTGGCCTAGTATTTTGCCACGAATTTAAAATGTGTCCTCGTATTTTCATATAGCGATCTGGCGTTTTTGTCGGACGCCCTTCAAAAAATTCCGAATGGACAATCCGTTCAAGTTCCGTAATTTCATTTGTATTTAGAATTAGTTCATGTTGTGGTTCGTCCAGATTTTCTAGTTGTAACTTAACACGATCACTACAATTTGATAGTAAATTTATAAGTATTGGATCGTTTAGTATTATATGATTGGAGGGTTCTTTCGGTTTAATCTTGTCTACAGTTTTTTCATCTGTGATTTCCGACTGAGTAGATACAGTTAACTTGTTTAAGTTTACAGCTGGATCTGGATCATTTTTAATCGTTTCATTTTGAAAGTCCAGTAAATCTGGTTCACCACTTTCAATGTCGATCTCTACATCACTATCATTGTTTTTAGGAATTCTACTAATGAAATTTTCATCTTTCAAATCGAATGTTGCCGTTGGATCGTTTGTATGATTTATTGTAATGTTTTCGTCAAAGATAATACCAGACCGATTCTTACGAGGATTTAACATTTTTGTGTTTTTTTTAGATTTAATTAATTTGTTTTTGAACAAACAATCACTTTTATCCACTTTGATTTTTACACTTTGCTTAAACTTAGGTTTCATTTTCGGGTTTTCAGTTTTATCATTGCTAAGTGATTTCTTAACTTTTCTTTTAACATTTCTTTCGCTTAGCAAATTTTGTTTTAGAATTTTCTTATTTTTTTCGAACGAACCACGATCTATCTTAAGTGTTTGCTTAAATTTAAACGGAGGTAATTTTATTTTTAGAATACTGCGTGGATTTGGTGGTGGATTTTCGATCGGAACTTGATTCGGATTAATTTTTAAAATACTTCGACTCACTGGCTGAGTATGGTAAAAATTTGTGATCACTTCTTCTTCAAGAGCAGCTGGAATTGCTTCTTCAAGAATTATATCGGCATTGTTTGCTAGCTCTGAACTCCATGTCGTATCATTTTCGGGTTCGAGGTCCTCCTCGATTATATCAGATTGGCCGGACTTATCAAATTCTTCATCCGACGTATATACTGTTCCATCGTCACCTATACAAATTTCTTGTCCAATACTGAAAATATATAATATTTCATTACAAATATTAGGCGCATATATTTATATAAAAAAGCTGTACCAACTTGTTATCATCGATGGCAAATTCACTTGCATCTAAATTATCCATTAGCCACCTTGGATGTACAGTGTAATCACAAGATAATATTTGACCGGCACTTATGTTAGATCTGTAATAATATATACAATTAAACTGTAATATTTACAATTATTTATATAGTTTTGCGTATTATTTACATTTCTCTCTCAGTTTTCGATACCAAACCATCAAAATCACCAAGAACGTCAATTTCTTCGTCTTCTTCCATAATCGACGAAATATTATTTTATTATAATAAAATACATATTATGGTTATATATTCAAAAACATATAAACAATGAACAGTAGAAAATAAAATACGAAATTAATATTTTAAATTAATAATTAATAAAACAAGACAAGATGCATTTCTTTAATATTTTTGTTTTCTTTTCTCCAATTTGACAGATACGTAAATTTTTCTCCTTCGCTTTGTGTGCACTGATACCAATGTTACGAACAATAAAATATATATACATATTTTGGAAGCGTTCGTTTTGTTATTACGAATCACAAAATTTGAAAATTTGTAGATGCGCCGGTTAATTTCAAGTCATTGCCATTTTATGGTTCATCATCTCAGATGTCTGAAATTTTTGGAAAATGTCTTTGAGTTAAAAATAAATAAAATAATAGTGATTTTTAAATAGATATTAAATTAAAATCAATAATAGAATATTAATAGTTATAAATTGTTTTCTTTTACAAACATTTGAGTAGCGGTTTCAAAATGGTAATTCCCTATTGCAGAGGATTTGTAAGTAAAAAGTTTATCTAATATTTAATTTGTACTTGTGTCAAACGGTTTTAATTTCACATATTTTAATTTTTGGAGAACAGTGTTGGAGAGATTTTAATTTGTACAATATTTTAAAGAAATATTTCAGTTAAAAGTTGGAACATGCATTGCAATTTCGAAAGACGATTTCAGTTAATTTACTTTTTATGATTTTAAGTTTAATAATTTTAGAGGTGACAAAAATTTTTAAAATCTAACTGAAAATTTTAAATTATAATTTTTTGATTGAATCTTGAAAAAAATCTTATTTTTTGAATATCTAAAAATTGTAATATAAAAACCGATTAGATATTCGCCTAATTGAAGGAATTAAAAATTTAAAATAGTTGCTGGACCGAACTGAACACTTAGGTAGGAAATAAGTTGCTTCAAAATTTATTAAAGTATAAAATAAAGCAAAGTATAATTGAAAAGTGTTGTAATCTTCATTTAATTCGGCTTAAACCTTATATCTATTAGATCATAACATAGTGAAAATTACAAATTGAATTAACGACCTATTGTGATTACCACCGGGTTGTGAGATAATTTACTGACTAATGATATTTATAATAAAATTTGAAATATTTAGAATAAAAAATTATAAATAAAAATAAAAATGTAAGTAAAAGAAAACAACTTATAAATTTCATATGTAATAATTAAATTCAAATTGTTTAAACGCATAATAAATTTATGTTATTATCAAGTTTTAATTAAAAATACTTAAAAAATGAATTATTGAATTCTTTGGTTTTTTTTTATGTTTTTATATTATTATAAATTATATTAGTATATATTTTATTTACTTAATTATTTATAGTAACTTAAACAGCTTATAATTATTTAACTATATCGTTATTTTTATATAAATAATTTATTAGGCTTATGATTTTTAAATCGATAATAATATGCTTACACATTTAATTTTATGCAAATTGAATAATTTTTATATAGATTTTATGATTTTAAAATTTAATTTAACTTTGAATTAAAGATCTACACAAATGTATGAAACTTCCCGATTTTGAATTGTGAAAACGTGTCTCAGATAAATGTTACGAAAAGTATTGAAAATGGAAAATAAATTAAGTAACCGCAGCTTTATAATTTTGAATTTTGATTACAATTAGTTGTAAAACTTTGGAATTTCAGAGAATAACTTAAAAGTCATTAGAAGGCTGTTACGATAATTTTAGGTATGCCGATTGGTTGGAATTGAAAAATGACTTTAAATATTCAGTTCGATGGTCATTAATATTTATTTTACGAAATCTACGTAAAGTGAAAAAAAAAACAATCCTCGAGACTACATACATTATTAATTTTTATACTCATATTATTATGTATTTGCATAAAGAATTAATTTAATTGTTACATTATGTTAATCTTAATTACACAGATACACAAATTTAAAATATCATAAACCTTATAGAACTCAATTCATGTCTAAATTTAAAACATAAAACAAAAGAGATAATTCAATAAGAACTAAAATAAATTTTTTGGTTAGTTTAGAACCCCCTCTGAATTTCTCAATCACAAATGCCTAATATAAATAGTTTTAAATATTGAATTATCAATTAAATCAGTTTAAGTGAGCGAAAATATATCGAACATATTTCGCCGTGTAACATATAAATGTTTTAAGTTTTTATAATTTAGAAAAAGAAAAAAAATTAATATTAGAATTTAATTTTTATTTACATTTTTCCTTTTTAAAAAATAAAAAAAAATAATGAACGAGAATTACACAATTAACAATATATATATAATATATTTATATATATTTCGGTTTGCTTGTTTTATTAATTTTTTATAGGAATTTGTTTTTCAATAATCATCTATTTAAAATATTTATTTAATCTTTTTTAAAATATAAAAATAAAATTTACCACAATCCGCCTCTTTTCATATTTCCTCGAAATTTTCCACGAAAACCACCGTTATTAAATCGAATGCCATCATTGTTGTTAATATTTGGTCCTATGGCACCACCCATATGTCCACCGCGTTGTGGTCTAAAATAAGGCGAACCGCGATTATTACCACCACCTCGGAAATTATTCATACCGGGAGCAAATGGAGTACGAGGCATTGGAAAAAATGGACCGCGTGGCGGTGGATAGTAACCAGAATTCGGCGATGATGGTAAACTTCCCTCGCGCTGTTCATTCGGATTTGTGTTGTTGTTGTTGTTATGATTTTGCCAATTTGAAAATGGTGGCGGTTGCATAAATTTTGATTGATTCTGTGGCGGCATTGGTGATCGCACTTGATTGACTAACGGTGATCGCATCGTATTATTTTTTATTAAACTATGATGGTTACCATTATTATTATTATTATTTAGGTTTGGAGGGAGTACCGTTTGATGATGAGCAGTTTGTTCTGGCGACCAATTATAATTTGGATCATCATCTTCATCGGACATTTCCATGTCAACACTTTCGATATTATCACGAGCTCCTCCTGTTTTACTATTGTATTGCTTAGAATCTGTAAATTAAATTTAGTATATTGGGTTTTAAACGAATAGTTTAACAAACACTTACTTGAATTTCGACGACTACTGGGAGGTGGATTTTTTGTAGGTGATTCCAAATCACTGTCTGTTAATGTGTTTTTTAAAAATTCACTCATTTCATGTAGCGGCGGTGGTTCTAGTGGGGCCGAACTTGGCGGTGGCTGAAGATTTGGTGGAGGGATTCTATAATCCTGATCTATTTTTACCGTGTCGTTAACGGGTGGAGGGACCATCGATGGAGGTGGCACTAACATTTGTTGACGGAAATCCATATCAACTCCTGTCCATAATGATGGAGGTAGTGGAGGTGGAGGAATTGGATCTTCTGTTTTTGTAATCGGCGAACCGGTTAAAGATATTAAGTTGCGATGATCAACATCTAATGCTCTTCCAGACGTACCCGATAACACAATATTATCGTTCATACCTGGTAAGTTGAGTTGTCGATGATCAATATCGTGTTCCTCGACAGGAGGTGGTTCAACATACTCAATTATGTTAACACCTTTTGTTTCGAAATGTGGTGGGGATACGGGTGTCAGAGCTATTTCGTCAAAATTATTCGAATCCTGCGATGAATTCCAATTCAAGTTTGCATCATCCCAAGCAGCGGGATTGTATGCTTCAATATGGTTTAATGATGGAGGCATAGGCGGGGGCTGCAGTGGAGGTAAAATAGTCGTTTGATTAGGATAATTTGGAGGTTGACTATATGGAGGAATGTTTTCCATAGGCGGAGCATAATTGGGTATCAAAGGATTAGATACAGTTGGAGGTGGCTGATATAGATTAGGTGGAGGATATGGATTTGGAACGGGTTGTGGAGTAGTTGATGATATTGACGGTGTATATGAATCAAGATAACTTTTAAAGAAATCTTGTAAATTAAAACTGCTTTCATCTTTTATTCCTGCGCGCGAATTTATAACTTGAATTGGTTGGGCAGAGCCACCATTATCATAATGAGACTGTGATGATTCAGAATTAAAATCATTTATGTCAAATGGAAGTTCAGTACCAATATAACTATTCATGATGGGCGGCTGTTGATTAAAATAATTCTAAAATTATAAATATACATTAATATCATATTTTAAATCTTATTAGCAAAAAATTACTACTTGTTCATCAGGCAAAATAAAATCATTGTCGGGTTCAGGTGATGGTGCATTTATATCCGGTGAAGGAATTGGACTAGGTAGTGTTGTTTGTAATTCCTCCAGCTTCTTTTTCATATTTTTAATTCGATTACCAAAATTCCTGTACGCCTATTTGAATATAAAATAATAGTTAAAAACTCTATTTCTCAACCTTGCACTAAATCTTACATTAGCTACAACTTTGACATCGCCTCTTTGATTACTATAAAATGCTTCAGCTTGTTCTACCGCGGTTATTAAAACTTTCCGAACTTTCATCTCACTAAGCAAACATTTTATTACCAGATTAATTGTTTTACTAGAATCCGTAATTTCTTGTTCAAGATCTTCCATATGTTCACGATCTTTAACCTGGAGTTTCATATTTTCCAACTCGGTTAGCTGAGATTTCGATAGCAATTTAATAGTTTTATCCGTTTCGCCTTCTAAACGAACGCAATCTCGAATATTATTTATAAGCGTTGTATTCTGGAAATCATCCAAATCTACAGTTTCTTTAGTCGTAGCGGATATTGACTGAGATTGTTTATTTTTAGTTGTTGATATACTTAGCAGTCCGTTTAAATCGGCTAAGAACTCATCATTGTATATTCCTCGCTGTTCCCAAATTTGAAATATTCTTAAAATTTTATGTTTTATTTTATCGTCACTGAAATTAGTTTATATGATTCAAATTTATCTCCTTTTTATTATTTAAGATCGACTTACCGAACCATGGTGGTTGCTCGTTGAAGAGTGGTACCCCAACTTTCAACAAACTCATAATTTTTTCGTTTACTGTATTGAATAACATCATTAGCCAAATGAAACAAAGTAAGCCTATGCTCGATTTTAACTGAAATTTTAATGTTGACAGCAGGATATAACCAAAAGTTCCTGTAGCAAACAGATTTATATATATTTACCTTGTTTCAAGACATTAAGCCAACTTGATACAATTTTTTTGTGATGTGTACGATTTTGAAGACACCACGCTGATACGGTTTGTATACTATCTTGTGTATCTTTCAAACCATTCAAACGCTTTTCAAATAGCGGCACATTAAACTCATCTTTGTTATCCGTAGAAGTAGACATTTTAGGATCACTTTTTGGCATATTTAAGTCAAATACTATCTATCTTTTTCTACAGTCAAATAATTTCTGTAAATTATTATTTTTTATAAAAACACTAAACTGTTTGACATTTTGATATATTTTTTTTTTTTCGTAAACTTTTTTTTAACTATAGACATAAAAGTTTGTTCACACAAAATTCTTTATTAATACATAAAATATTTTTAAAATTGTATACTCTAAGCAAAACTATTTAATAAATAATTACATAGGTTATACCAAATTTAGCGAAATTTATGTTAAAAAAATAACATTTCCCTCTAAAATGATAATTAACTCAATTACAATTACAAATTGTTCTTTTACCTATTACAGTACTTGTTTATTAATAACTATAAATTACTTATTTACACTTGAATTTTAAGAAAAATAACAATAATTTCGAGCATTTAAATTCACTAAAATTATTTATTTTATTTTTTTTATCAATCCGACATGAAAGTAGAAAAAATCAACATAACAAAATGACGACCATCATAATTTATTTTTGTGTTTTGTTTCGATATCGAAAATTAGACCAATATGTGTAGTTTTATACGATTAAAAATAAAAAGCGGTGTTATCAACAAATACACATACATTTATTTGGTTATTTTGTGCTAGTATTAACTAAGGCATAACAAAATCCAGCTCCTGTGCCAGCTAAAAAACAAAGTCCAGGCAGTTTTATAGATTCAGGTTGAATTCTGAAATAATGCAAAATTTAATCTAGTTTTATTTTTAACTTAAAATTATTTATCTTACAAATTTTCAACCGTTCCGTTACCACAATTGCCGTGTTCATTCCAACCCCATGTATAAATCGAATGTTTGTCGGTTACAGCAAGACCATGTTCTGATCCTAGACTCAATAATTTTATTTTGCCTTTTATGTCTAGTTTTGGGTATTCGTTTCGTAAGTTCGTTCCTAATTGTCCGTAATTATTTCTTCCCCACAAATACACATTACCAGATTCACATAAAATTCCATTATGAGTCCATCCACATTCGATACTGACTATTTTTTCGTCTTTGAACTCTATTATGCAACCACTTTCGTTTATTCCGCATTGGCCATGTTTATTATTACCGAACGCTATTAGTTGGTTATCGTGGACTTGAACTAAAATGTGATTTTGACCAGAAGCAATACGCTTCGCTTTATAATGTAGTTTTAATAAACAAAATTCCAAGTCTAAACTTTTTTTTATTTTTATCAAACTGGAATCAATAAATTTTAATTTTCCAAACATATATATTTTTCCTGTTTGTGTCAGCACCATTGCGTGTCGCAAACCAAACTTAATATCAACTGAAATTTCAAAGTCAGGTAATTCGATTTTTGTGGGCCGAGTAAAATATTTTTCTGTAGTAATGGGAAAATAATTAGCTCCCCATATGTATAATTGATTATCTGATGTAATTCCACCAGAAATGTCCCATCCACAATCGATTGTTTCAAACTTTACACCATCGGTGTTGATCCGGATGAATTCAAAATAATCTACAGTTGTTCCAATTCCTAATTGACCACGATTATTCCATCCACATGAGAATATATTGCCTATGTTATCTAATAATAATGTATGTCCACCTCCACCTTTAATGCATTTTAAATTTTTAAACTGTATTTTATTTGTTGAGATAACAGTTGGTATAATTTCTTGCTCGGTTTTAGTTCCAATTCCTAGTTGGCCATGCGAATTGGCACCCTGGTAGAATGAAAGGTTTTGTAAGTTTTTATATTATAATAACTTATAAATGATTAATGTTAAGCTTTCATTTTATAATTACCCAAGAATATAAATTCATTTTCGTTGTTAAATTTAAAAACTTGTGTTGTTTTGTTTACATTATTTCTTTCACATTTTTATCGTATGTCAAAAGTTTTTATAACCCAACTAAAAGTAGCGCAATTTTCATGTTGGTAAAATATTTGGTAGCTTTAAATTCACTATTGATCGTTAGATAGCGTTTATCAAATTTCTTTGAGCTTTTGTGTAGTTTTGGTTATACTATTAACCGCTACGAATATTCCAAATTAGATGATTGTTTTTAGAAATGGTATAATATTTAGTTGCACCTGTGGTCGGGGGCTCTCGCATGTCTCGTAAAGTACATTTAAAGAGATTGCCATAGGAGGCGATTCAATCGTTGGGCTGATGACAACCTGTCTGTATACGTAAAACCCGTAAAAAATTATTTAGGATTCGCACGTGTGAAGTAAGAAAATTTTCGAAAAGAAAATCGTACTATCTCAGCCGTGGAAGGGTATCGTTTGGACTTCGTTGTGTTCTAAGAAACTTGATGGCCAAAACGTGTGGACCATGTGTTCCAGGCTTATACTTGTATAAGATTGTAAACTACGTTTACGTATGCGACTAGTCAACCTGTCAATCATTTGTGTTTACGCGCCCACTCAAAGCAGCCAAACTCATTATATTATGAGCCCCACACAAAGGCTTCGGAATACTACTACCCAGATTCATCACAACAACGACCTCTGTGGTCAATACACAGACCACGACGCTATAAAAATAGGGACATGGAACGTACTAAGCTGGCTAAGACCTGAGAACCTTGTAAAACCTCAATTAAGAGCCGCAATTTGATAGGTGTAGACGTCGCTTCAGAGTCAATGACTCATAGGGGTAGAAAAAAGACTTGGCTTTTTCTGATTGTCTATAGATTCTAGAATAATATAAAGAACAAGTTTGAGGTTAAATCCGATGAAGCAGAACAAACATTGTTGGTATAAAACGAAGTAGATCTTTCAAAATTGTCTGCCCTCGTTGTTTGGTTAAGATGTCCACAGTCTCATTAATTTAATGCGCATTTTCATCATCCTCACATGCTTTTATAAATCGTAGATTCTTTAATCAGTTTTGGTAAGGGTGTTACTTAATGATAAGTTATGCGGACCTTGTATTCAAATGTTTTGATGACATAGTTCACCATAAATTAAATTTTGCACAGGTGTTCACACAGCGTTATTGTACTTTATGTAAAATGTCTATTTATGGATTAACACATCAGTCATAATCGTCCAATTGCCTAAAGATATATTACCCCTCGTCGGACATTTTTACTATTAACTAACCGCATCATAACCTTACACAAGGAAATTACAAATGTTATCTTAAAATAAAATTTATTATCCGTATGGTTACGATGACAAGAGAAACGATATTTTATGCAAAATACACATATTGGAACCAAAAATAGTAAAAAAAAAAAAATTTTAATATTTTTATGATTAATTATTTTAATTTATAAGATAATTTTGTTTTTAGTTTTTGTATAATTTAAGTCGTCGCATCATTGTGTGTAGGTGTTATACATTTTATCTTAAAAAAAAAAAAAAAAAATTAATTATCATTTTTTCTTCTTAATTTTTAATGATCATTTATGTTGAAGAAAACATACGTACACTTTTCTTGTAATGTTTATTACTTTGTTGTTGTATTTATTAAAAAGTCGCGCATCTATATAACCACGCAATTTATTCATCTTCATCTTTGTAATTTAATTTTTTTCCTTTCATATCTGTAATTTTTATTTTTTTTTTGTAAATTTGTTCATCTTAAATTAAACGAACATAAAATATATATTTATGCGAGTACTTCATAAACATATATACACATATTATATATATATATATATATATATATATATATATATATATATATATATATATATATATATATATATATATTTATATATATATTTATATATATATATATATATATATATATATATATATATATATATATATATATATATATATATATATATAATATGTATAGCGTACACAGCACTCAATCGCCATGGCCTGCTAAAATGATAAATAACAAAGCAAAAATTCCTCGTCAAGATCGAAACTGAGCATGGCTGCGCGCATTTCATCTTTAAACCTGAATAGTTCGACACGATTAAATAACGGTACAGAAATTCGTCTTTATACCATATTGATTTCGAAGGTGAATATCATTATTTTTGACTTTACTGAGAAACGAAATCGAGACCTTGCATCTCCAAGTACAACCATGCTAGCCATTGAGTTATTCGCTCTATACAGCAATTACCAGAATAAAAAATGACCAAGATGCGAGCCTGTTCCGATGGACAACTATGGTAAAACCAATAGAGCTTTTAGTGAATAATATAATATGGTCAATAATGGAATAGAATTCTACTCTTTCGCGTCTTTCGCATCAAACAAACTTTTATCCAAAAATTATATTATAAGCTCTTTTTATTCTACACTAAGATATTTTTTTTAGAACTTTTATCTTAATTCAACTGTAAAATAAAACTAAAAATTGAAACCAATTCGATTTGAGAGCTAATTTTAGAATTTAACATCTTTCATAAAATTCGGTAAAGAATTGAGTTACCGAACATAAAAGTTAATTAAAGAAATGCCAAGTCGAGATGTACGTTAAAACTAAAGTTATGTGCATCGGGTAATTCTACAATTGGCGTGAATACATTTTAAAATTCACACATTAACCTTAATTTTTTCTTTCAATTGTGACATTTATTGAGACATATTTTCGTTGCTCCTATCAACTTTCTTTGAGTTAACCAGCTTTTTCACCAAATAAATACATAGGCATTTTCGTAAATAGATCCTGAATAACTTCAGGCTTCATTTTTCTTATGTTGATAATAAATTATTCAAATTATCCATCCCATACAAAAAGTTATTATAAATTTTAAGTGAGTTCGTTGCATGAAAGCAAAATTCGAATAAAATTCGATGATTCATTTTGTTTATTCACAGATCGTCTTTGCGTTTAAAAAAAACAATCCAGCATTTCCAGTATCACATACTGTGGGACTTGAGCTTATAGAACAATTAAAATGTTTAAAAACAAACCAAATACTCGACATTATAGCCCTGCTCAATAAAACATCCATTTCCATTGACATTATTGCTGTGTGCCTCATGCCGTAAATTTCGTCTAAATCGCCTAGTTTTCTAAATTGTTCATTAGTTGTTCTATTAACCACCAGATTTTTTCATTTAGCTTGCTCGTGAGGTTGCTTTTCGTTTTAGTTGTCAATTTGTGTGTACGTCCGTATAAATAAAATTAAAATTTTAAATTTGCATTTATAGTTTTACAACTACACAAACCTTAATTTAACACAAACTTTAAAAAGAAATATGTTAAAATGATAATATTTATGTGTAAGCATAGAGTATATTAAAAACAAAATATTTTTAACCAACTGAACTTTGAAAAGTCCACAATTTAGACTCGTGAATAGTCAGACACAGCTTATAATATTAAAACTAGTGTCATCTATTAATACGAAATAATCAACAATTTAGAAAAGGCGCTGATTTAGATGAAATTTTTGGCATGAGGCACACGGCATAAGTTGAAAATAAATTTTGAAACAAAACAAAATACAGTTAATAATAGCAACAACAACATCAATGTAAACCTGTAGTTATCCCATAAGTTCGTAAATAGACGGATAATTTTAATGTTCGAAAGTTAAAAGCCTGAAGTTATTCAGGATCTATTTACGAAAATGCCTATATGTATGATAAACTTATATAGTTTGAGATTTATGTGCCACCTAGATGTTATTGGAAAAGTAGAGTTGCTAGGAGTAACGAAATTTAAAGAAAAAAATTTGTTACAATAGGCACTTTCGATTGACATGAATCAACAGAATTGAAATTGAGTTACTATTTAGATAATTCAGTTGCTATTTTGATAATTGAGCTACTGAAGTGATTTGGGTGTTCGAATGGTATTTATCACTTCAGATAAATGTCAAAAAAAAAAAAAAAAAAAATTATTTAAAATTTGGCTTTTGTTTACTACAGTGGGAATGAAAATAAAAAATAAATTCATGCATATATTAAAATCATTAGAACTTGCTATAAAATACAAAAAATATACATTATGTATATAATAAGTAAATAAATAAATATATATATATATATATATATATATATATATATATATATGCATACATATATATATATATATATATATATATATATATATATATATATATATATATGTATATATATATATATATATATATATATATATATATATATGTATATATATATATATATATATATATATATATATATATATATATATATATTCTAATTTTCAAAAATTGAACGCGAAACAGAAAAAAATAAAAACAATAACCTATGTGAATTAACTCCACGAGCAAAATACACATTCAGTTAATTCAGTTGCTCAATATTTTTAACTGAAATGACAGGTCCGAATAGAACAGTCAAATCAATTCAGTAGATTCAGGGGTGGGATGTTGTAACATCACAATTTTCGATATTCGATAAATTATCACTTTTGGTATGTTGTACCACTTTCGACAAGCGAAAACTTCGATGTTTCATCACTCATCAAAAATCTGAGTGATACATATGTTAAGACTTCAAGGAAAACAAATATTAATACAATTTAATTAAAATTTATTAATAATAATTTTCAAAAATTAAGAATAAGCTTGTTTATTTATTTATAATATTATAAAAACATATAATATTATTATAAAACAAAGTAAAATTCTGATAAGAATTTTGTATATCATATATAGGGTATTAGGTGTCATAAATATTTGTCCCTTAGCATACGACACTCTAAAAATATATTTTGATGTTTTGATGATGACGGAACTTTTTATTAACAAAAAAACAAACAAAATAACTTCACCAATATTGCTTCAATTATTTATCATACTATTTATGAAAAAAATGTTCATTTATTTATTTAATAAGAATAATAATATTAAAATGTCTCAAAAACAGCTGTCATTTCAAGTAAAAAAAAGTGTTGCAATATACAATTATCGATTATCTGTCGAAAATGATACAACATACCGACTTTCATCACTAGTGATGTGATCATCACTTTCGATAGTATCGATAGTGATGTTACAACATCCCACCCCAGTTAATTTTGTTTATTCATGTCAATCGAAAGCGTCTAATAATTGTCACAAAATGTCACAGTTGAAAGAAAAAATTAAGGTTACTGTGTGAATTATAAAAAATATTCACGTCAATTGTAGAATTACCTGATGCAGATAAAGTTAGTTTTACCCATTGAGATATATACATGGAGACAACATGAATTTTTTTTTTCGTATTAAATAGTTAAAACGAGTGGTACAACTGTTTTTTGTAGTTGTACAGCTCGATTTATATATGCCTCATACTCTTAAAAGTTAATTTCGAACAAGAGCCGTACTTGAAGATGTTCAACTTCGAGATAAATTCAATAATAATTTTTTTAACATTAAATCATTAACCATATAAATATTTTAATAATTATTAATAAATTGAAGAATTATTTGAATTATCAAAACTATGAAATACTTATTTTCAGAAAATAATTAAAATATGTGTTACGAAGTTTCCTTGAAATTTATGATACACACCTGAAAATAAAAAAAAATCGAGTGAAATGTCAAATTTCCAACATAAACAAACGTGTTTTCAAAATAAAATGTCTAACTCCCATCGTAAACAATTGGTGATCAAAATAAATTTATTTTATAAATTAAATTATTAAATTATTTATTATATTTTCCTTTATTATTTTAAAACTTATTTTAAATCTATGTCAACGAAATAAATTCAAAACTACATTAATGAAAATTAAAAAAGTGTTAAATCAACAATTGTTTTTTATTATTCATATATTTTATTACCGAAAATTCGAAATTCAAGACAAGCAAAATAAATAATTTCTTTCTCTGTTACCCAGATGCAAACTTTTTGGCTTCTTCTTCGTTGTTTTTCTTGTACCACGACTTTTTATGCATGTCGTCTCCATAGTTCTATTTCAGTGGTTTTACCATATGTACCGCGTCCTTTTTATCAATTCGGGCTTCTTTAATAAACTTTTATGTTCGGTAACTCAATTCTTTATCGAACTTTTTGGATGATATTAAATTCTAAAATTAGCTCTCGAATCGATCGGTTTTAAATTTTAGTTATATTTTATAGTTTAATTATAAGATTAAATTTCTAAAAATTGGTCTTAATATACAATAAAAAAACTTATAAAATGATGTTTGGATAACAAACAATTTTATCGAACATAATTTGTGTAAAAGCTGCGTTACACAGGCCAAGTTAGTTGTACAAATGGTTTACCAAATTTTTTTCCAACCACACACACCGTTTATCACAATTGTGAAAAATGTATCAATTGTTACATCAATTTTTTAATTGTCTTCCAAACTACCATCCAACCATTAAAATCGTCCAATTGCAACACACAGTATTGGGTTTCTTTATTAAGGGGTATGTTCAATAAATTATACAGCCATTAAAAAATTTATTAAAGTGTTGCTGTTCGGTATCGATTTATAATCATAAATCAATAATTATAGTTACAAATTCTTATAACGATTCTAGTCCCAATCCCAATAACCCATAAGCACCATTCTTATGAATATATAGACCACTTATATAAGTAAAACTATAAAATGTAATGCCTATATAAATACTTTCTCATCACGAATTCTGTGTTAAAATTACTGTCTGTCCAAATTGTCCTAAAAAAAAAATTTTTTCTATTTTTTTTGTTTAAAATTTAGTTTCAACAAATCAAACATAATTAATTCTGTTTAAATATCTTTAAAATGTAATCATCATAATGTTGGAATATTTTTTATAGCGAGTACACATAAGCGCAGACCACCATAATCGAATTTGAATGGAGTTGTAAAGCCTCACGTTTAGATCCGTTTTATTAATATTTTGTTATAATTTAGTCACAAAAAATAAATGATCATTAATCATTAAAAATTAATTTATTTATAAATACATTTAGTTGGTATGCAAATATCTATATATATTTGTACTTCTTATATTATGTAATTGCGTTAAGCAAATTAATTAATTATTATACCTCAATTATGACAGATAATGTTGTTTGTTTTAAAAGAAAAAAAAAAGTACACGATTTATTAATTTATTTGCAATCAAATTAACTAATTAATGAGATTTCAATTGTCGAAATTATATAAGCACGTACATATAGTTTAAGAAAGTTAAAATACATAGTTTTCCATCCTTCGGTATACTTTACCACTTAAATCGATAAATAATTTATTTCTTCATTAAATATCATAAACGATTGATTTTTATTAATGAAAACATAAATGTAAAGCAATTAAAGTTTAATTTTTAATGATGGGTGTAGGTATATTTTCTCTAAACATTTATAAAATAAATTTTAGAAAAATTTTCTTAAACGACAAAAAAAAAAAAAATTAAATTATTAAAATATATAATATATTGTTAATGTACGCGAGTATATACATGTGTAGCATATAAGAAGAAATACTTAAAGGTGTGCCAATATACGTATTATACCTATATGATCGATATCTACAAAAACTATAAAATTTCTATTTTTAATAAGGAAATGATCAATTAAAATAATTATATTTCAATATTATATATGTATACATTTGATATATAAATTATGATGAAGATACACATTATTTAAGAAAAATGGGGATACCAAAGTATGTTAGTCTTCCTTCCTTTTAGCTAAAAATTAAAATGTTACAATCTGTGGCTTAGTCTGTGATTAAATTTTAATTGGTATTTTCATAATTTTGTATACGAAACAATTTGAGGTGGAAATTATAATTTTAATTACCAATAACAATGCTGCGGAGAGCATTAGTGATATTTAAGAAAATTTTAATTTTATTTTGTTGAAAATTGTTAAGCCATGTGTCCACTATAGAGTTTTTTCGGTAGAGAGTAGATCATAGAGTGTAGATTCTGTACAAGTTGTGTGTACACTATAGTTCGTCTCTACGGCTCTACCGCTTTTCGTAGAGTAGTAGTAGAGACATATTTTTCTATATGGTAGAGCGCTCGGTAGAGCAAATTAGCATCACATTTGCCATGTTATTTTTTTTCCTATAGATGTTATTTGGATAAAATGGTGGCTTGAATTTTTTAAATAATTTAATTTACATGCACACAATTTGAAGAATATACAATGCGAATGACATTTGAAATGATTTGTTTAAAAACAAAAAAAAAATTATTTCAAATTACGTGGACATTTACAGCGTAGAAGGAAAACTATTGTAAAAGGAAAACTCTATCAAACGAGCTCTTCAAAGCCTAAAACAATAGTGAATACACTGTAGAGTGTTTTAGGCATGCAGTAGAACTCTCGCGTATAGTGTATATGTAGAGCGCTACTATAGAACTCTATAGGTTGTGTACTCGGTTACTCTAGTGGATACTCGGCTATAGAAAAAAAAAATAACGTGGCAAATGGGATGCTAGTTTGCTCTATCGAGTGCTCTACCATATAGATAAATATATCTCCATTGAATACAGTCTGTAGAGCGCATGGTAGATCTCTACTAAATATTTCTCAACAGCTACTCTTCCGAAAGCGGTAGAGTCGTAGAGACGAGCTATAGTGTACACACTACATGTAGAGTCTCTATACTCTTCGCTCTACTCTCTGCCGAAATAAATCTTTAGTGGACAAGTGGCTTAAAGGTTTTAATTTGAAAAGAAAATGTTCCAAGGAAATCGTTTAGATTTAGATATTGTAGAATCGAAGTTAAAGCAAAAGCATGGTTTTATGTTTAAAAACTGTATGCATTTATTTAAAACTAATTTTTTGTTTTGTTTAAATATGGAGCTCATTCAAGTCAAACCTGCTATTCAGTTTTAAGTTTATCATAAAATTTCCAATGAATTTTATTAATTTGTGGCTTCATAGATTGTAGATCTCGAAATTTGGCTTTAGTAATGGGTAATCTCCCTTGAAAAAGTTCTATAAAGTCTTGCAATTTTTCTTGAAATCCATGCGTCTTTCTGCGCTGTGGCAATTTTTCATACTGTTCGTCAAAATTAACAAGATACGAAATAATTTGGTTTTCGTATTTCAAAGTACGAATATCAAAGACGGTTGGATCATGAGGCTTGTTTCCAGAGGCTTGATAATTTCGTACGGTGTTTTCTTACAAGCTCGTTGCGAATCAAATATATAATCTTTTGATATTTCAAGTTTCTTTTTGTTGGCGATTCGTTCAATTGTGTCATGTACAGAATCACACTCCATGTAGGTATGCTCTTTCACTAAGAATTGTTGGTCTACACAAACGTAGTTTTCAGTAGAAAATAAGAGTAGAGCGCTTGACAGAACAGAATTCCGATTTTGGTAGCAACAACCATCGGAATATATTTTTATTGGCAACCAGTAACATGTTGCTTATTTTGTCGCTTCGTTATAAATTGTAAAATTGTGGCCAGACAGTTTGATTATAAAGTAAAAACTGCTAGCATTTATTAGGGGACATGTATTTACAACTTGTAAATTCATGCAAAGAACAATACATTTTCCGGCCTCTGCTTCCATTTTGTCTAATGATTTTTCATGTTGCGCCTAGGGTTTGTCTATTTAAAAAAAACAGCAAATTTGAAATTTTCTGTTGCTGCAGTTGATTGTATTAAATTTTATTTTTGCGTCAATAAATTCAGCTCATCTTTCAGCGAGATATTAGCGGTTGTCGGTTGACTAGTTTGAACTTCAAAATTTTGTTCATTCTCTGAAACATCAACTTCGTTAACACCAAACAGACGTGATGCTAAATTTTCTGCGAAAGATATTGTATTTTTAGTTGGAATATTTGAAGGGCCTTTTAAACACCTTAGAAGATTCATAACATTGGTATTCAATCTCTTATTTGTGCGTTTTTTTATGTTCTCGTACAACTCCAAACTAATGCTGCTATTTAAATTGGATATCTTATTAAGCATAAATTCGACTACAGTTTTGGCAGTTAATAATGTAGAGTCTTCACGACTTAATGTTTCCACGGCAAGCTTTAATTGGTTCCATGACATTTTGCAGCATCAACAAAGCATCAAAGTCTAGTCGGTTGATAATATTTAGTGAATTGAGCTCAGAGAAAGCTTCAAAGAGACAGCGTTTTGTCTTTATCAATAGGGCAGTCATAATCGGAATAGAATTCCAGCGGTGTTTCACATCCAAATGAAGTTCGATTTCATTGCCAAATTCAGTGATTACTTTAGATTTGAAAATTTGATTTTGGCTGTAGAATTTCTAATAAATTCACTACATTGCGTGCATTTTGTAACGTTTCATTGAAATCGGTATGATCAAGATTTTCTTCTTGAACCACTTCAACATCAAAAGCATCATCAAAATTATCACTTTCATCTGAATCATTGGAATCCACGTCGTCTTCAACAACTGATTGCAAAACACTATTATTTTTATACAATGAATCGCAGACACCCAAATGAATATGATTATTGAGGCAATACTGGTCAATCTCCTTCATAATTTTCATAAACTTGTAATTAATTGCTGCAGCATCTTGCGTAGAACCAACTATGTCATGTACATAATTTACAACAAATTCTTCCAAATGAGGTTTAACTTTTGACGCCATTGTTTCTGCATTGCATGATCTAAAAATACGAACTAAACCTATCTTGTAGGTCTTCTTTTCTTCGCCATCATGTAAATTAATTCCAAAATATCTCCTGCATCGAACTGTAGTATATTCTATAGTGTTTCTTAGTTTTTGACTTGATCTCTTCAACCATTTTGCTTTTCTTTTCTTTAAAATCTGCGTGAATCAACTTCATTACCCGGGTTTCGTTTTGCGGCAATTTAAATCCATCTTTTTTGATTGAATCCTAAATGTACTTATTTCTAGTAATCTAAAATGTTTAAAGTTTAATAAAAAATAAATGGCTTTTAGTGTTTTAAAAAAATAAATAACTTTTATTTAAATTTGAATCGCAACAAAAATACATGATAATGACAAAACAAATAAATGAAGGGTTGTCCATAAAATTTCCTAGAGGAAATTTTTTATTTTAGTACCAATGTAAAAAAAACAACAGCAAAAGTTCTCTTCATTAGTACAAATCTGTTGTTTTTTTTTACAAATCGGTTGTTTTTTGTTTGCATGTGTAGGTAAAAAATTTTATGTTGAGACGCAATTTTTTTTGAGAATACAATTGTATACTATCCGTGTGAGGTGCGATGTAAAAATAACAACCAAATTTTTGGTGGAAACGTACACTTAGCTTTCTTTTCTTCTATAGCTTGCTTTTCAATTTTTCTACTTGGAGCTGCGGTGCAATCAATGCCATGTTTACTTTTCAAGTGACTTTTCAAAGTTGTTGTTGAGTGAACCTCCTGAGCACTTAATAGTATTATTGCAACGAAGACAAATCGCATCAATTTCTTGTGTGGCAGGATTCTTTCGTTTTGTTGCATAATTCCATACTAAAGATATGGTTAACCTAGACTTAATAAAAATATTTTAGAAAATTCAAGATTATTTAATATTTAAAAGAAATATTATTTACCTTTTAATGTTAATATTGTAAAATATCTTCAAAACATTTTTTTGTACGCTACGAATGTAATTATAATAGAAACTAAAAAAGGCTAAACCGTTAAAAATAGTTTTTTTGCACATTGCATTGCTCCTGCCAGCCTGTACTGACATGGACGATGGTTCGGCCCAGATTCTGCACTCCAACAGGGGGTCATAGTTGTGTTTATCGTCATCCCCGATCGTAATCAGA
Source organism: Tipula confusa (assembly GCA_963556175.1). NCBI lineage: Eukaryota > Metazoa > Arthropoda > Insecta > Diptera > Tipulidae > Tipula > Tipula confusa. The sequence continues at coordinate 24,106,525 of OY744475.1, forward strand.
TGATGAAAAATCCCTTTTGCAAACCTCCCCGTTGGGATTCGAACCCGGTACCTCCCCAAACACTTCAGCTTTAACCACTGCGCCAATTGCTCGGTAACAAAATTCTTTGTATGTATCATACGCTTCTTTATAATTCGTGAAATTTTATTCCAAATATAATTTAGTAGTTTGTTTTCTGCAATAGTGACTAGGCGACTCTTTAATACCCAGAGCATTAAGGGAATATAAGATTTACACACAGCTGGTATATATGCAGAATTAACATTAAAATAATACTTCAGAGTTGTTAGTCTACCAGAATTAGTACCCTCAGTTGAAGTTTTTTTTGATACCCGTTTTACATGATTTCGAATATAAATCGTTTTCTGCTCCCGACTCATATTCCAAAAAGATTTAAAAAGTTGTTTTTGACAATTGCTCGTAAGCTCACCACGATCATTGCGAATCATTGATTTGAGAATCAATGCAATATTTGCAGTTGTTTGCCATTTTCCAACATAATCCTTAACGTACATTCTCTGTTTTTTATTTCTATCTCTAAGTGATTTAGGTTTACGTTTAATATTGTCAGCTACTCTATCATGTTCATCAGTGATATTTTCTGATGAAGTTGATGAATAGTCGACTAATTTTACATTTTTCATAGGTGAAAATTGTGGAACACTCGTAGTAACTAAGCCTTTTGACAATTCATCACTATCGCTGAAAAAGCCTTCGCCAAGCCCTTGATAAGATCTACTTAAACTTATTTTTGAATCCCTACATTTTACAAAGTTAGTATTTAACTTAATATTGCACTTAGTTCATAAATTTATGTACTCACATTTTTACGTATCTATTTGAAATTATTAAATTTGAAATTCACAAAGCCTCATCTCAAGATGAAAATTCTAACTGCTTTGACGTGTGAACACATTGTTTTTTCCAATTTTGAAACACGTGAATAAGAAATAAACTTTTGATTTTCAGGACTTTAATTGTAACACTTTTGTCTTAATGATTGGCATACGAGTGTAAACGTATAAAACTATTAAAAATATAAAAAAATCAGAAAATCGCTAAAAATCGAGATCCCGATAGCCATTGGCTTTCAATATTGTTGAAATGTTTAAAATATTGTGGTTAAGCATCAATTGAATTTTTTCAAAAAACACTTATACTAAACAAAAAAATTATTTAAAAATATAAATAAAAATAAAAATAAAATAAATATAGTGAAATATATTTTTTTCCGAAAAAATCAAAAATCTTTTAAATTTCTTGAATCTAATCTTTGAATATTTAAATCTAAATATGCCTGTGGCTGGGCTATTTATTCACATTACAGAGGCATTCGATACGGTTGACCATATAAACTCCTTCTTTATACAAAATGAATTGTGCAGCAATTAGGGGAGTGATAAATGATTTGTTTTGGTTATATTTAACAGGACGACAACAAGCTGTTAAATTGTAAAATAGGCTCATCGAAAAAAGAAGTGTTAATTTTTGAGTTTCTACCTTTTTCTTCATTATGCCAGATGATCATGTCTATCCAGTGATGTTTGATTAAAAATAAATCAAGATTTATATTTATTTAGGAAGTGGTTTGATTTCCATTTTATGACATGCTTCAAAACATAGGTAATGTTTTCTCACGTGTCACATGAAATGCAACCAGATTGTAATATTATATATACCATTCTACTTGTTGTTAAAATTTTGGCAAAGATGCTACTAGTGATTTAGCACATTATAATCGCTTATGAGTAACAAAGGTGTTCTCCGCAGTCAATCACCCAATCATGTCAACATAACAACTACCCGCGACCATTCAATTACGATTTAACAGACTAAATTTTATAAATGTAACAAAACTGTATATAATTGTTTATATATATATATATATATATATATATATATATATATATATATATATATATATATATATATAAATTAGTTACGATACGACTAATTTAATATCAGGAAACACTTATATTATTTTTCTTATAATAAAATAAAACTTACAAAAAAAAAAACAAAAAATTAAAATTACCTATCATCTTTATGTATTTATAAACTACAGCAAATAAATCACCCACATTTGATTCAAAAGACTGCATAACATATTGTCTTGTGTATGGTAATTTATTAAAACGAGAACACTCGTGAAGATAATTGATTTTCCATCCACCAATTTAATCGTTTTGTTGTATATGTATGTTATATTGTTGTAATTTAATGTTATCTGTTGTTTGTAAAACTAAATATAATTTTTCCAATTTAAACAAAAAAAAAAAAAAACTACATACAACAACATAAAATTGTATCTTGTACAATAATTTGTATCTCGTGTTTCGAACCCAAATGACCCAGTCGAAATCAATTTATTGATGTAGAAAAATATATAAATGATAGAAACTATTTTATATATAGTTTATAGTTTTATTTATATGGTTGGTGGTTTGTTGTGTTCGACATGATTAAGTAAAGACTGAAATGAAGTTAAATATGTACTTATTCCTTATTGTAACATGTTTTAACGCAAACATCCTTATGAGAATTTCTTTAAAATTGAGTGTTAGAATTGTTATACTACACATCGATCTTTGATAACATACAGTGTTACGCTTAAAATGATCATTTTTCACAATCGGAGTCTGCAACATGATGTCTGCAACATGCCAAATTTGAAAATTTTTATAACGGGACTTCTAAATTTTAACTAATTGGTGGATACCGTAATTCCCCACATAACTTAATTAATTTAATTTTTTACTAAAAATATGCTACATAGGTCTGTGGTGTCCCTTCCCACGTCTGTAAAGGGACCTTTTGAACCATTTGTTACGAATTGGTGTGCGTGGTAAGTGATCAGCTCAACGAAAGTTGGTTTACATACAATTCTGTCACCGGTGCAAATACAGCACGGATTTTAATTTTTGCAAAGCTCGAACTCCTGAGTGTAATGGGGTAATAATGTTGGGTAATAATGTTGCTTTGGCAAGTACGCTTTTTGGTGCTATAAATACATTATTGCATTCGTCAGACCACTGAAATTCCTAGATATTTTGAGTGCGCATAAATTGGTTTAAGAAATTCGGCTAACCGTGGAATGAAGCGGTGATAATAATTCACTGACCCGACGAACTTCTGAATTGTTTTAATCGAGATAGGTTGTGGGAACAGAGTTATGGCTACAAACCGGTGCAGACGACGGTTGACATATGCCCATTTGAGAATTTCTCTATAAGCTGCGTGATGTTTTGTGGGATCCAACCGACGTGGTTTCGAATATGAAAGTTGACCGTTTGTATAAATGTAATGAACCACACAGTGTTTAACTGGAACATTATAATTTGGGGATTCAATGAGGGTAGGAAATTCCTGTAATACTTTTCCGTATCTATTCTCAATCACATAATGATTTGGAGTCGATGTATTGACGGAAACTATTATTGCGCTGATGGTTAATTTCGTAGTTCAGGACTACGATCTCCTCGTAGGTCCACGACTAGTCTAAACTTTATTAAAAAATCCGCTCCGATAATTGGTCGATTAACGGACCAGCACGAATGGCTGGTTAAAAGTGCGGCTTAACCCAATCATCGACTTCATTGACAGAAAGTAATTTAGTTCTTAATTACGGTATTCGTAATACTTGTGTTAATAGTTAATAGTGTATTTGTAATACAGAACATGTATATTAATGCATAGATTTGCTATTGCTCCTCGGTCTAAATTGTCGTGATCTTCAATCGTGGGCTTCTAGAGCGAATATAACTACCAATCGTATCGAATATGTCAGTATATAGGAAAGTGAGCTTGCCGCAGTTAAAAATTTAAATCTATTACATGTAATTTAGTGAAGCTGAAATTGTATTTCTATTTGCATGAACTACTAGTGTGGATTGCGTCTATAAAAATGGGGTATGGTGCAATCACGTTGAGGTTACCAATATGACGATAATGTGTATGTCAATATTGAATTATTCAGTATTGGAGTGGTGTGCAAAACTGAGCTCAGTTTCGATCTGATGAGGATTTATTGTTAAAAATTAATTGTCATCTCATCAGGCCATGGCGATCGAGTGCTATGTGTAATCTTTTTTTTTTATGTGAATTTGCACAAAATATCTGAATATTATATTTTCAGCTACAGTTTGGTCACTACGGTACTGATCTGCGAGTGATTATCCATCCCACTTTGGTTTGAAGTCATACCGTAAAAATGCTGTGGTTTGCTCGAACCAGGATATGATTTTTTCTATGGCTTCAACAACTATATATATGTTGCAATAATATAGTAAAACCATTACCGATTCGTGCCTCTAAATATATCGCGTTGGGCACAACGACTTTAATCTTGTTGCAGACGTAGATCTTGTTGCAGACGTAGGTGTATTAAAAAGTTACATCACCCTCTGGTATGAACTGAACAAAATCTTCTCTAATGTTGGACTTATCCAGAAAACGAAAACATACCGAAAACTGTTCAATATTAGCAATATCTCAAGTTTGGTCAGCTAGTCCCGCGAAACATTAGGCACACATGCTTCAATTATGTTGTTCTGTATATGACGGTCCATGTACAATATCGTATTTCGGCCCAATAATTGAAGGTGATTTATCACCATGGAATGGAGTCCATTTTTTGATATCCCTATTTTAATTTTAATCTGTGAAGGCCACGAAAATTGCCATCGTTGTGTTCTGACTTCTTCTCAGATAGAACACCAGAATCAACCTTGCAAATATATACATTGTCGATCACAAAAAATAATAGTATCAATTATTGGACGCAAATGGAAACGATTTACAATAATGTGATCCCTGTGTGTTTGGTCGGTTAAAACGTCAACAACTTCAGAGATATTATTTGCAATGGCCAATATATTTTGCGCTCATAAAAAAGCGGGTTTGTGATATTCAGATTCCTGATGTTTGTAAGGTTTCCTGATGTTTATCGTAAATGAAGGGGGCGAGAGAGGAAGGGTCCTAAAGCCTTCGCTACACTCATGATTTTATGGAAAGTTTTATTCAGCAATCTTGAGAGATATATCTACATGTCTTGTGGAATTAGATTTTGAAAAAAATGTGTAAGTCAAATTATTTGAACATTCCGTTTTGTTTTCAAACTATCCTCACCATAAATACTTTATTCCTCTTCTGGACAATCTCTCAACTAAATCGCAAACTTAAGTAATTTAAACCAACCTGACTGTAATTAGCAATATCGTTTTAATTTACCTGTTTATTTTATAGACGTCTATTTATTTTAATTTGGGCTACACTTTTTCTACGTATACATCTACATATTTCCATTTTGCGTATTGTCCATTCTAAAAAAAATAATATTAGCCTTTGACACTTTAGACAATAACTGCATACGATAACATGTACTGAGGGATGAAACGTCTAGTGTCGCCTGTTAGTAATTTACCTAATTTCATAGAACACAAATGTAGTAAATTTCATAGTAGAATGTGGTAAAATTAAAAAAATAGAAAACTCATAGGACGCTTTGTTTGAAATCATTTGTTCATAAAAACGAACAAAAATATCTCTGGTCACGATATATAGTCTGTTTAGCTAAAAATGTGTATGGGAACCAATAAACTTCAAAGAACTTTAAAATTGTACAGTTTTTAAAATTGTGTTAATGATTCTAGCTTAATAATTGTGCTTTAAGCCTCAATAGATTCAAGAGTAGTAAAAAGGCTTTCATTCATATGATATTCACTGTTTGTTTTGCTTTAGTTTTAGCTTTGGTAAAAAACCTGTGGTGCTTACGCGCCTCAAAGTTGGTTTTTTATGAATATTTATCTTGATGAATTACATTCTCCTATTTAAAAGTTTAAATCGGAATTCTCTGGTTTGGACTATATAAATTTAAAATTCTTTAAAACTTTCATACAAAAAACATGGTCGTTAGCTTTTGTTACACTTGTTTTCTTAATCCCCATTTTCAACCCACGGACACATCAGCGTTATAAAATTTTACAATTGAAAAATTTAAATAGCATCAAAAAAACTTTTAATTTTAATGCATATAGTTATGAAAAAAGGTGAATCCCCAATTGGAATCTATGGCTCGAAACGGGTGAGAGGAGTAGAATTAGTAGTTGCTTTCCAAACGACCAGCGCAAGCAATTATAATATTTAGGTGTGTGTCTTTGCTAAATAACTACTTAAGTAGTTAAAGACTACCACTATATAATAATATATAAGTTAGAGAAAATTTTAAAAGGTGTCTGGATGTCATTTTTTTGAAAAATGGTAAGTATAATTTAATAGGTTTTTTAATCATAATCGAATATTTAAAACACATTACACTGATACATAATCGATTTGAACGATGCAATCAATGACTTATGTTTCTAATACTATAATCAATTTTTGCATTAAAACAGTCAGGAAAGTTCGTTCACCGTATCGATTTTATAGCAATTTGTATTCTTTTTTAAACATTTTGTCTTCTCAAAAAACAGGCATAAAAGCAGAGTTAAATAAACCAAATTTTTAAGTCAGCCAGACAAAATTTCGTTCTTTTAAAACTAAAAAAATTTTTTTTTGACATGGCATAGTTATTTTACCAAATCGATTTGCATTGATTGAGTATTTTTCAAAAAAAAATATTATGTGTTTCTTGCGAGGCGAAGTGAATATATTAGAATCTATGGTTCAAAAGTTTTATATCGCCTAACAAAGTATTAAAGCTTAACAGTTTAATTGACGGCTGTAGAATATAATAATGAAATATTTTTTTAAGTCACAAATTAGCAGTATAAACGCGTACCTATTCCAAAGACAATCTTTCTTACCTTAAATTGTACACATAACATACTGTAGTCTATGACAAGTGAAAATGATTGTGCTTGATCTTGGTGCTTGAGGTTACCTAAACTCTTTTTAAAGTATCCTTTCAAAGATTCATATACGTTTGAGAAAATACTTAATAATTTAAGTATTGGCGTGACAGAATCCATAAAATTGTAAAAATTATTCATCAATAGTTTTAAATGCATATACTTTTCATCTATAAACACTCATCCAATAAGTAATTTTAATGAACCTACCATAACATTTATTACTTAAAATATTATCACAGAGAATTATACTAGATGAACATCTTGTATGGCGCAAATGAACACAATTAAATTAATACTACGCAAATTAATCCAAACAAAATCTAACCAAACGTAAAATAGATGTACATATATAAAAGCATATTTTTGCACACGACTACTTGTATAAATTTTGTTGATTGTCAAAACCGTCTAACATATAAAACATAAAATTTACTACTTGTTTTTGTATTTATTCGAAACCCATATAAAAAAATTTAAATTTTTTAAATATTTAAATAACAAAACCATATAAAAAAATAAATTTTTTTTTTGTTGAAATGACAGTTTCGATAAATAGTACACACTACAATAAATCTAATTTTTCTTCGTAGGTTTTATACCTCACAAATACTTTAAAAAATAATAAAATTTTCATAGCATACGTATTAGATTATAATAAATTGGGCTTTTATTATAGAAGGCTTTGAGAGTTTATAAAAAATAAAACAAAAAAACCGAACCGAAATACAAACATATCAAAACTGTCTATAATAAAAGCCAAACTCATTGCGTAGCACACGCTGAAAAATAAAACAAATTAAATAAAATTCTCGTTGTGGTGTTCGTAATATTCAAAACCATACAACAAAATTTTGATTTTTTTCGTCACCATGGCAATTTTAATAAATATCACGCTAATGTCGATTTCGATTGATTTTTTACCCCACTCTGGTCGAGTACACTGATTTTTTCAATCAATCGAACATGAAAATTATTCTGACAGCTTTATGCATGTGTTTACGTATTCTGTCAAAATATCTATTTTGCCAAAATCTATTGACTACCAAAAATTCTAATAAAAAATTAACATAATATAATGTCGATTTCGATTGAAGAATAAAACTTGCACTGAGTGCAAAAAGGGTACTCGATTTACCCTGATTATGTTCGATTGATCAAAAAAAAAATTGCCCTGACAGCTAATTTGACAGTTCTAGTGCAAGTTTTGCTACTCGAGGTTTTTTGGTCGAGTAACCCCTACTTTACACACACCAACAAATATATTCTGTTTATTTGTCAATAAAGTTGTCAGTGACGGTTAATTTGTTTAGCGGAAAATTCGTAATGCAGTTTTGTATTATATTTTGTGTGTAATTTTTATTCAATTGTGTTTAAAGTTTTTGTTAATGTTTTTGTTAATTTTCTGTTAATTATTGTTAATTTTTTATTAGAATTTTTGGTAGTCAATAGATTTTGGCAAAATAGATATTTTGACAGAATACGTAAACACATGCATAAAGCTGTCAGAATAATTTTCATGTTCGATTGATTGAAAAAATCAGTGTACTCGACCAGAGTGGGGTAAAAAATCAATCGAAATCAACATAAATCTTATTTTTTTTCATAGTTGTCAAATCTCACTAACATTTTAGCAAATCTAGAATTTGTACAGCTTATACGTATTGGATGAATTCGGCTTTAAAATTTTGTTTTAATTTTTATAAAATAAAATAATCGTGTGTAAAAAAAAAGAAAAGGATAAGATATGCTTTTTTGTAAGTACATCTACATATAAAAACACTTATTTTTATTTTCGTTCGGTTAGATTTCGGTAGCATTAATTTGCGTATAATGAATTTACTTGTGTACATTTGAGCCATACAAGATGTTAATCTGATATAGTTATCTGTGATATTATATAGAATCAGTTGTTATAAGGTGCCTAAAGCGCCCGTTGAATTATGATTATACCATTATTAAAAATTCAATTTTATGACACTGTGCAAATAAAATATAATCTCCCTGTTGAGAGAGGTCGTTTTGCGATGCTTGTCTTCATTCACAAAAATCATTGGGATCTATTGGACGTTGCTTTAATATAACGAAGCTGATCCGATTGTCTATCACAACACAAAGCCATGCTTGTTACTGAAATTTATTGGTCACTTTGTTTTTAAATTGACACTTCTTTGGCTTTTCTTCATCCGATTTTATACATCATCATATAATTTGCCGTAATATCTCTTCGAAACTATTTATTGATTGGGTACATGATTTTGACGAGCGTCAGTTGCTTGCGTAGAATCAAGAACCTATAAAGTTGGGCATATTGAAGCGTTTCATTGTTTATTGGTTGAATATTGGTTGACTTACGCGTAAATGACAACGAATGAATTAGTAGTTCAACGTGCTAATTACCACGTGCTCATACATTAAACAGTTGCAAGTGCATAGAGTGGCAACAAATTCTTCAAAACAACTGGCTGAAGTTGAAATTGAATCAATTAATTTTGCAGAAGCTCGCATAAGAGAACATAGCTGTGTACTGTTAAACCATATCTGCAAACTTTGTAAACCTCAGAGCTAAGATAAGCGCTCACCTGATAAATTTTACAGAAAAAATTAAATTACATTGCTTAAACAAAAGAATGTTGAAGGAATATTTTAATATCTTTTTTTCTTAAGAAACATTGGAATATGCTTTTTGCATTATGCATTCATAATGATTGCAAAACACGTAATTTTTTTAGTATATAAAAAAATTTACCATCAGAATGTGAATATAATAAAAAGATAAAGGACACTCATAAAGGAACAAAAAGCTAAATGACGAAGTTTGGTTAGAAAGCAAGTCAAATGTATTTATGAAAATGTTAATATTGGCCTGGGAGCAAATGTCATGTCTAAAAGTAGTGTCCTAGGTGTCATAATCAAATGGTCTGTGCAACGTGAAAATATTTTAAAAATAGCGTTTATTCTAAGGCCCGTCAGCAATTTAGATCCTGAACGATTTATTAGGAACTCCTAATAAATTTCACTATTGTTTGCTGGTCTAACGCTGTTCTTGCGTTCTTTAAGTTTGAGTCTCTGTATTCCTGTGTCATGGGGAGAGTGTTCTCTTTTCAGTTTTGCAATATTCGTGGATTACGGACAAACTTTGCAGCCGTTGAACACCACACAGCTTCCACAAAACCAGCGGTTCTACTTCTCACCGAGACCAAAATTTTGGACTCCGGTGATTCTTCGGCCATCGGTATTAAGGGTTACTACTTAATCCATCGGCTTATTCACCATAGGGGGCTGGCCATGTATATCCGCAACGATATACCTTTTTCCATTCCCAGTTTTTTAGGCCAAAGCACGAATAATGAGTTCAGCTTCATTTGGGTTGAAATTCATGTCTCGAAACACCCCTTCTTCCTATGTGGTCTCTATCGAAGCCCAAATATCGCAAACAGCGTTGCTCATTTTGGGTTTGATACTCTGTCAGACTCCATTGAGCGCATCCTTCAGAAATCACCAAATGCTGAAATCGCTGTGGCAGGTGATTTCAATGTCCACAATGACAAGTGGCTTCCTTATTCTAAGTCCGTAACACCGGCTGGTGAGGCGGCTGAAATGTTTGCAGCTCTAAACCAACTCACACAACTTGTAGATCAGCCTACGAGGATACCAGATCGGGTCAACGATACGGGTCACTTACTGGATCTGTTTTTCTCATGCGGAGAAATACAGTATCTCCGTCAGTTCTCCTTTGGGAAACTCGGACCATCGGCTTATTACAGCGGAATTTCCAATGTCATGGTCATGCCAAATGAATGTTGCGCCTAAACGTCGATTATGGCACTATAAAAATGCGGACTGGGAAGGATTGAACAAGTTCTTTCAAGAGTTCGAATGGTACTCTTGTTTTGCCTTCGGTAATATTGACAAAGCAGCCATTGTGGTTTCGACTGTCATTCTCACGGGAATGGAACAGTTCATTCCTTCCAGTCTCTCTAAGTCAAATAAAAAAAAATCTGGCAATCCTTGGTATAATCATGACTGTAGAACAACAACCGCCAATAAAGAAGCCTCTCACCGCAAATATGTTAAAAACCCGTCAAATGAAAATTTAGCTATATTTAAGGCGGCTAGAAATCTGGCAACTCAAACAGTGTCCCAAGCTAAAAGAAATTACCAAAAAAAAGTTCGAGAAGAGTTGCGGCAGGTCTTAAACCAGGGCAATAGCAATCGGACCTTTTGGTCCTTTGCTCGCAAAGTAGAGGAAAACTTTTTGAACAGTAGGAAATCATCAATACCACCTCTGAAAGATGGGGATTATATCTTTTCTACAGCTCAAGAAAAATCCAATCTCTTTGCCCGAAAATTTGCAGCAAACTCTAATTTACCTGATTCTAACTTAATACCTTCGATTATCTCTCTAGCCAGTTCATCGATGCGCCTCATTATATTTAGATCTAGAGTTGTCGCTAAAGTCCTTGCAAGCATTAACACCAACAAGTCAGCCGGTCCGGATTATATTCCCCCAATTGTCCTCAAATATTGCTGTAAATCCTTGTCTAAGCCACTATCATATCTGTTTCACCGATCTATGTCTTCTGGCATTTTCCCTTCCATCTGGAAGACTGCTAACATACATCCTGTGCCAAAAAAGGGCAGTAAATCGGACCCTTCAAATTATCGCCCAATCGCTATCGTCTCGGTGCTTTCTAAAGTACTTGAGACCATAATCAACTTCCAGCTGATGAAATATTTGGAAGCTAATCATCTAATTTCTGATCGTCAGTATTGATTTCGCGGAGGGCGTTCAGCAGGTGATTTAATTAATGTTGTTACTGAACAATGGAACAGAAGCATTCATCAATCTGGTGAATCTCAAGTCATTGCTCTCGATATCTCAAAAGCATTTGATCGTGTGTGGCACAAGGGTTTGCTGTGTAAATTGAGGGCAGTTGGCCTTCACGGTTCGTTAATTTTATGGATTGAGAATTTTCTTTTTTGTCGCAAAATCCAAGTGGTGGTGGATGGTGTGACTTCCGATCAACATCTTATAAATGCTGGTGTTCCTCAGGGATCCGTCCTTTCTCCAACCCTTTTTCTAATTTTCATCAATGATCTTCTATCAGCAACTCTCAATCCAATATACTCCTATGCTGATGACAGCTCACTTTTTACCTCTTACAGTTTACCTTCTTCTTCATCGCGAAACGAAGTTCTCGCAGAAAGAATGGCTATGAATGACCGCCTTACGCGAGATCTCAATGTCATTCTTAAATGGGGTGAAGCCAACAGAGTTGGATTTAATCCCAACAAATTTCAAACCTGTGTTTTTTCTGGCCGAACTGATGGTTATTCACCGTCTTTTCTGACTGGTGAATCCAGTTTGGCTACGTCTGACACATTTGAGATTCTCGGTTTAACTATTTCAAAGAGAATATCTTGGGCTGAACAAATAAACAAAGCAGCGATTGGTGCAGCCAAATGTCTTGGATTTCTACGACGATGTAAGTTTTACTTTAATCCATCCGAAATACTTACAATATATAAGACCTACATAAGAGCCAGGTTGGAGTATAATTCTCATATTTGGGCTGGAGCACCGAAAACTCATTTAACTGCACTCGATCGGGTCCAAAACCGAGCATCTCGAATGATTGAAGACGTAAAATTATTATCTGATCTTGATTCTCTTTCCCATAGGCGTAATGTGGGAGCCTTATGTGTGTTTTACAAGTACTTTCATGGTCATTGTTCATCGGAACTTTATGAATTTATGCCTGGTTTGTCAAAGCCTGTAACTTAAGACGCCTGGTACACCGATACAATCTGGAAATTAAATTCGCGAAGACCAATAAATTTAAAAATTCATTTTTTGTTAGGAGTACGCGAATGTGGAATAAACTGAACGACGAGACGTTTCCCTTGGAATACAATTTACAGAGATTCAAACTTAATATCAAAAGTAAACAACTAGAAGACTGAAAACCTTTATTCCTTTTATTCCTTTCTTACTTTTTTCCCTCCTAATCCTTCCTTTTACCTTTTGCAGTAGTGCTGTGTGTTTGTTGCTAAAACTTTCATATAAAGGATATACATACATATATATATCCTAAGTGCTCTGAACATTTATAAAAAAAAAAAAAAAAAAATAACTAAAGTTTTGTATTACGTTTATAACAGTGGCTTTTCTAAATAACAGTTAGTCCCTGTAAACAAGCACAAGTTTGACGATACGATCTTGAAAAAATTTATAAAATTTTTAGTCATGATCGTTTCATGTTATCCTTATTTGTTGATCGAACAACAACCAAAACAAAAAACATTAATTCCCACAATGACAAAAATCACAACACAAACACAAACGGTCAAAATAGTAATCAGATTAGATACTATACAAAAAATTTGTATTTACCATATTGAATTTTTAGTTTTTGTGCTTGAGCTTTTGTCAAATAGCAAAAGACTATATAATATATAGTTTACAATATTATAATGATCGTAATTATAATTGATCATGAAACGTCCATTATTATTGTTATTTTGACCATTTAAAGATTATAGTTCTATTATTGTTTTTGTTGTATTCTAGTTTTTGTTGCTGTATAGTTTTATTGTGATTATTGTAATTCGAGTTTGTTTTGTTCATCTTCAATTTCACGATTATTTCTTATGTTTTGATTATGAAGTTTTATGGTTTTCAAAAGAAATTATTTATTTATCGTTACTATAAACTATATGCGGTTTAATTTAATACAAATTTTTAATGGTTAATTATATTAAATTATCATAGAAATTAGGTATAGGTTATAATATCTGACAAAAAATGCGCACTATTATTAAATCGACCTGTTAAATTTATCTATACCATCGCTAGGTAGTGTAACCGATTTTAATTTTTTTTTTGATTTTTTAATTTCTAGTGAAACTAAAGATGATAATCGAATAATCGATCGATAAAAATAAAAATATAATAAAAAAAAAAAAATGATCAAAATGTATCGATAAATAAAATTTCTCGATTATCATCCAATTCAAATGATCGTTGTTCATATATAGTTTCATATTGCAATGTGAAAATACGATCGTTAAAATTGTAAATCATATTTAAGAATTTTCCTAGTAAATACTACTCTCTGTCTCTGTGGTACGTAAAACAATATCGAACAGGTATATTTTGTGGAAGCGCTGGGAAATTTTTTTTAGTATGATTATTATTATATTATTATTATTATTATTATTATTTGAATATTGTTATTATTTTTATGAATTGGTTTTTGAGTTCATATATAAGCTCGCTCGTTTGCGGTTCAAATGTCAATGACTTTATTTATAAAAATCTTTTTATTTTTATTATATGGATGAATAAAACAAATAAATGAAACTATCTACCTTTTTTGGTTGGCTTATTACAATTTTTATTTTTCAAAGAACTGTAAAGAATAGAAAATTTGTGATTTATGATCACTAATTTAACGTATATAAAGTATATATTGTATGTATATTTATGTATAAGGTGCAAAATACGTGAAACCTTAAATTGAATAAAATATGAAGACGGAAGATATTGATGATATTAATAATTTTGGGAACCCAAAAAGATATAGTTGGAAAAGGTGCAGTAAGGGAATATTTTAAATCTGCAAGTTTGCAATTCATTTAATAGGTTTATTAATAAAAACTTACCAAAATGATTTCTGTAATTTCCACAGTTTTAAAGTTCAAGCGTTGGACTATTTGAATAATGCTTGAACATTAATTATTATACCGTTATGATTATATTTTATTTGTTTGGTATTTTCAGAATGAATAAACCCAGGTACTTTAAATTTCTAACTGAAGAAACTCATATAATTTCACGAGCTTCCAATTTTCTCTCACCAGTTATTTCAAAATATGAAAACTATTTTAACTTGGTTTTTAACTTTTTATGCCATTAATCCTTTTTGAAAAGTTTCGCCCACCAATTAGTAAAGTTTCGCAGTTTTAATTCTCATTTTTCTTGTTTACTTTTTTATGCTTTAATCCATGTACTCTGAGACCCAAACTCTCCAAACTCTTTCGCAAGGTAATTTAACATCCTATTTTACGCCTTTGCTAGCCACTTAAAGGACCCATCTGCAAATTGCATTACTCCAGCTAACCTGTGCGGGCTTAGATGATGGTTCAGCCCAATGATTGTTCGACCCAAACACCGAATTTTCATTTTTACTATCACACGAACCACCAAAAATATTCGATCGTTTTGAATGGGTGTCACCAATAATCATTATAGACAAAATAATCGCAGGATAATACAAGAGTAAATTAATGGTGGATCACTCGTCAATCTAAGAATAAGCCAGGTTTTTTGGATTCTGATGCCAATGCAACCCTTACATAATTGGAAAATGTTCCTTCACAAATTGTTGGAATGTCGAATACTAGCTGGAGTCAACCATGATGTTAGCACGCCATTATAAATGATGCATAGAACAGGTTATCCATGTTTCACACGACCACGCAAACTTAACAGAGAGAGTTATATAGCAGCAAAAGCGGAATTTAGCAAGATGATAAAACTGGGAATTTGTCGCTCAAGCAACAAGTTCAGTGCGCTACACGGAAAAAGAATGGCTAATGGAGGCCTTGCGGAGACAATATAGATCCTTGAATTCTCAAACCAAACCAGATATGTATAGCATTCCAGATCTAACAGATTTCGCACACCAACTTAATGGGATCCAAATATTTTTTTTGCAGTCGATTTAGTTCGTACTCACTTCCAAATACCAATTGATGAGTGCGATATTGCCAAGACGGCAAAACGAATACCATTCGGATTATTGGAGTTTATGCGAATGACATTCGGATTGCACAACGCTGTACAGTCATTTCAGAGCCTCATGGGTTCTATGTGTATAGAGGTTTGGATTTTTGTTTGTATATATCGATGATTTATAGATAGAATCAAAATCAATGGAAGAACATCTACAACATCTTCAAATGATATTTCAACGTCTAAAGGATGCTGGTTTCGTTATAAACAAAATTAGCAAATCTGTTTTCGGGGTTGAACAAATAACATTTTAAGGGCATGCTATCACTTCTACAGACATTAAGCCATCGAAAACCAAAATACAAACAATAAAAGAATTACCAAAACCAAACACAGTAGCCGAATTGCGTCGTCATCTTGGTATGTTAAATTTTTACTGGTACTTTTTGCCACAGCAGCGGGAAAATAAGCAATAATAAATAACCAACTAATTGGATCAAAAATGAATGATAAACGGCTAATCAAGTGATCAGAGAAAATGTGTAACGCATTCGAATTGTCAAGACAACGCTTAATAAACGAAACACAGCTGAATCATCCTTCAAGTAAGGCAAGACTGACAGTAATAGTGGACACTTCAGATGACGCCGTTAATTGGTACCGTCGTTCAACAAAACATTCACAACGTATGGCAACCTTGAAGTTGCTTTTCGGTCAGATTAAACGACACATAGAGAAGATACAGCATTTAGGATCGTGAACTATTGGCAGCGTGCTCTTCCATTAAACATTTTAAACATTATCTGGAAGGACGAGAATTCACATTATATACAGATCATAATCATTACATACAAAGAAAGCAACACTCCGACAACTTCGCCATATTGATCTCATATTGCAGTATACATCCGCTATACAGCATATGTATTACTGGAAAAAATAACATAGTGGCCGATTCTAGGATTAACGTAATTTCAATCGGAATTAGTAGTATAGATTTCAAACAAATCGCATTAAGTTACACAACTTGATTAACACTGAGAATTCTGTGAAATTTGAGAAATTTCCCATATTTGGCACTAAAAAGGATATTTATTGTGAAATTTCAACTGGTCGCATACGACCTTATATTCCTCAACAAATAACATCAATAAAGCAACATAAATAATGGTAGCACACAAATAATTTTGGCCTAAAATTAAATCTGATTGTAGGAAGTTACCCAAGTTTCTAATGTTGTATAAGAGGCCAAAAAGCGAAGTTAACCAAGCATGTTAAGAGCGGTACAGAAACTTTTGCGTTAACTAGCAATCATTTCGAATAGATACATTTGGATATAATAGATCCATTACCAACGTCCGAGGGCAATCGATATTGCGTAACCCTATTACGATCGTTATACACGATGGCCTGAAGACATTCCTATACCTGACATAAGAGCCTGGCTGAAGCTATATTGCGCGGTTGGATATGTCGTTTTGGAGTTCCATCATATTGGTAGTCACAGATCGCGGATCACAGTTTGAATCATATCTATTTAACGAATTGTCCAGGTTACTTGGTTTCAAACGTAAAATGACAACAGCATACAATCCAGCATGTAACGGGTTAATTGAAAGATGGTATCGCAGCGTTAAAACATCGATTATGTGTGTAGGGAATTCTTAATGGACTAGATCCCTTCCTGCTTGATTTACGCAAATTTTTTCAGCAAATTTGGTATATAGAGAAAATTTGCGATTGCCAAGTGATTTTTTAACACCAATAAAATAGTCGCAATCATAGTCAAATTTCGTTAATTGTTTGAATGAAACTTTTTTATCTGTTGAACATACATTTGCAGTAATCAAGTAACCATAGGTTCAATTATTCTTGATGCAAAAGTAATTTTTAATTATTTAATCAGCAGTTTAAATTGGCTAATTAAATTCCAATTTTTTGAAGTGATCAAAAGTTCAAATCTCAAAAGTTACAATACAATCAACTAGCCGGTATGACACACAGCAAAAGTTTAAACATTGTTCCAATTAAAAGCTATCTGAACTTAAAAATAAAACCAATTAATCTACAAAATACGCAAAGGTGATCCAATACAGAAGACTGACACTGTAATATAATTAGGGAGGTCATTAGAAACACTGATGTGACACACTGGACTATTGTAGCCCTTTTCAGATGACTGATATTTGATTTAAAATTTACTGAGTCTATGATAAATGCTGGTAGATAAGACTAATACATTCTCATAAAAATACTTTTTTGATTAATTGCCTGCCATCTGCATTTTTCAGTTATAATTAAACCGAAGGATTGGTTAAGATCGTAAGTTGCGGCAGACTTGACACAGTGGCAACAACATAACATGACAATTTGAATCGATATAGCTCAAGCTATATACTCTTCTGACAAGCTAAACATACCTGTAACTAACAGGAAATCACTAACGTGACGTCAAATTAAAACTACAGACCAAACATTTTCAGCATGCTACACTACACTCCACAAATCAACTGGAAGTCTTAAAATCCATGTCACCTCGCATAATGAACAATAATAGCCTCATCCAAAAACTCAAAGCAGTAACGCAAAAACAAGATTCATTGTCTTGCTGCCTCAGAACTCGGCAGTACTTAATAAAACCAATTCATATATAATTATTGCACCAATCCTCTATACTATTCAAATGAATCAAACCTCAAATTTTAAATCAACAGCATTATAGGCCGTTTTTTTACACGATCAATCAGATTATATTTTTACAATCAGTGATCGTTGTAGGTGGTCAGCCCACCTTGGTGGAAATCGA
The DNA here is from genome assembly GCA_963556175.1 of Tipula confusa. Taxonomy (NCBI): domain Eukaryota; kingdom Metazoa; phylum Arthropoda; class Insecta; order Diptera; family Tipulidae; genus Tipula; species Tipula confusa. The sequence goes on from OY744475.1 coordinate 24,124,919, forward strand.
ATAAAAAGCCGCGGCGTGTTCATGCCAACAGATTAACTATCACTGTAATTTAAATTCTTTTTCCAATTAACCACAACAATCATCCCTTTTTCAACTATTATTTAAATAATAATATTAAAAGATTACATGTAATAAACGAAATTTGCCGTGTTTCCATCTTATAATTCACTAAAATAAGGTGATCATATAAATGTCATTCTTGATCCGTTTGGCAGCTTCCTGAAATACAGTTTAATTATCTTCTAATATCTATAGTAATGTCTGATTTGCTAAAAAAGACGCTGCTTCTCCATAAAATTATCTGATATTTCTGGTCTTCTGGGTGCTACAAATATTTGCCGAAACATTTTTTTGACTATCTCTGAACTCGGCCATGTAGCTCCCGTATTGATCATAAAAGCCTGGTTGTCGGATTCTTTTCCTCTCCATTGCCTTGAATATCAGGAATGCTATTGAATATGATTTGACGAAGCTTTGAATGGTAAATTTAACGTCTGCATTTCATGTGTTTGTTTGTACAAAGTGTCGTTCACATTTTGATTCGTTTTGTGTAAAGTATTTTTGCTGTGGCAGTTCGTCTATTTCTATAAACATGGGCCGTGCAATCTTCGGTGTTGTCAGCGACAACGCAGCCAAAAATCGTTTTAATAGCTAGTGGTTGATGGGTAGTACTTGCGATTGCCTACTAATTTGCGATTGCCTGAACTAGGCTGATGATATTGCTACGATGATACTTCGTCTCGAGGTACCTGTACCGATTTGCTCAAATTCAGTAATCATTAATGCGCATTTAATGATCCCTTGCTAGTTGTAGTTTCTGGACACATGATTCAGTTAAGAATGATGTTTCAGATCCGGAGTCCAAAAGAAACGTTTGCGCGTTTGGTATTGGCTGTAATAGGCTTGACAAACTTTAATTTGGGCTGTATCTGTTGGTTTAATGAGTAATTGAGATACTAGTCATGAATGACTAGATGCCTTTGGATTTGCACTACAACAACTGTACTGTTATCATCTTGCGTGTTACCCATATGCAAGAGCGTATGATGTTTTTTGTGACATATGAGGCACCTTCCTTTACAGCGATTATTCAGTTTTATAAATTACCGTTGTTGTGCCACAGACATTTCCAAAAACTTGCTGCACTTTATCAGTAAATGATCTTCCTTCTTGCACATTGAACAGACAATCGGATATGTGTAAATTCCAAGTTTGTCTCATTGACTGTTTGCGATTAGTAACTTAAGAGATTTGGCTTTACTGTTTCTAATAAGTTGGCTCGCAGCTGTAAACAATCGAAGAAGTCTTTAAGCTTAGAACTATTTTCCGCAGGTTACCTAGCTCACAACATCTTTGTTTCATTATCTATCGTGCCTTTTGGAATTCGAATTAGCCAGAGATCACTTGATTTGGCAACTGCGTCTAACGTCTTCATACCTCTTAGTACTTCATCGGCAGTGTCAACTACAAGTCACACATTTGCATCATCTGCATTTAATAAAAATTTCCCGCGTATTTAAAAAGTGAAAATCAAAAGAATATTAAATTTAAATTGCACTTTGCAAACAACTCCAGTTATATACCATATATTAATCTTACACAAAACCAATAAATAATTCAGTCGATTATAAGAAAATGTATATATATTACAGTATATAAAATAAATGTTATACAAATCATAACTACTGTGTACCGTGTAATATGGAGTACCCATCGCTTATCAAAAATAAAACTTAACATAAAATCATAAAAAAAAAAATCTGCCTTCAATATATCCAATTATTAAGAAAAATAAATAAATAAAAATAATATATATTAAATGCATATAAATATATATATTTTTTAACATCTTATTGGTTTTCTTATTTATATTTTATAAATATAAATTAAACATAAATATTGCTTCTGTACATAAAATAATTGGCATTTTTATGTCTATGAAAATCTATACATTTCATAATAAACAACAAAGTAGTTTTTTTTAAAGATCTTGTAAATTTTTTGTTTTTGTTTTCTTCATCATCCATATATTATAAAAGATGATAAGTATTAAGATAAAAAAAAATATTATTATTATTATTATGATTTAAGTGTTTTAAGTGGGATGCAGAAACATATTGTTATTATTCTTAAGTCGTTATAATTATTAAATAAAATTCGCTCTAGATTAGCATAAAAAAATCAAAAAAAATCATAAATGTGTTGTCTAAATGAATTTAGTAAGAACTTGCTTGAAGTGTATCAAGGTAACTATCTTTAATTGTTAAGTCGGAAACCTATTTCAAATTTTCTATTGAACAATTATAGGATTCATATATATATATATATATATATATATATATATATATATATATATATATATATATATATATGTATATATATATATATATATATATATAAATATATATATATATATATATATATATATATATATATATATATATAAATATATATATATATATATATATATATATATATATATATATATATATATATATATATATATATATATATATATATATATATATATATATATATATATATATATATATATATATATATTTATATATATATATATATATATATATATATATATATATATATATATATATATATATATATATATATATTATATATATATATATATATATATATATATATATATATATATATATATATATATATATATATATATATATATATATATATATATATATATATATATATATATATATATATATATATATATATATATATATATATATATATATATATATATATATATATATATATAATATATATATATATATATATATATATATATATATATATATATATATATATATATATATATATATATATATATATATATATATATATATATATATATATATATATATATATATATATATATATATATATATATATATATATATATATATATATATATATATATAATAATTTCAGTAATTCTGGATAATAGCAAGATTTAATTAAATTTAATTTTGGTCGCTGGAGCCTGATGGGACAGCCGAATTTTTAATAAAGCTCAAAACCAAAGTTACTGAAACTAAGCATTTTTCATACTTTTATATTTATAATGCTATTTGTGATCTTATCATGCAACAGTCGGTTGATGATGACTATTTTAGTAACTGTTTTATAAAAAAACAGTGTGGGTGTGGGTGAGTCTCAATAGGGTAGGCATTGGTTTTATGGTCGTAACTTGTTGAGGCTTTTTCTACATTGTTGTAACTATGTGGAGTCCGCCAATTGTATCTAATATACCTCCTAGTGGTACCATCCGGGCAACGACTTTGATCAGCTAAATATTAGGTGCGAGTGCTAGCACTATAAAACAAGGGCTGGATTAAGGTGTCATGCGACCCGTGCTGATGATCAACCTGGCTAGGGGCCCCTTTCAAATAGCCCAGTCTTGAAGGAGCCTCAGTCTTGAATCGGACCTGGAGACCTCCAGTTGTTTTTAGCCTTATCCTTGTATTGCGGATCTCTGCAAAGATGGACACCATTTTTCTCCGCTACTCATGGGACAAACATGGATCTGAAAATAAAAATTAAAGAGTCCAGAACTCTTAAAAACCCGAAAAATTTGAATAAGGAGAGACGGGTCTTTAGGCCTTCTCTCCCTATAGTTGGGAAAGGGAATACGTGCAAAAATAATGCAGGTCCCTCCAAACCAAATAAGGAGAAACGGGCCCTCTCTACCTAAAAATGAGGAAGTGGATTTATGCAATGACAAAGCAGGTCCTTCCAAACAAACGTTCAACGCTAGGAGAAAAGTATGGACAGCTTCGAAAATGATAGAGGAAATTCCGGTGGATGTGAGAACGGATAAACATGTAGCCACGCTTTCGTGGGCTACTAAGATTATCAAAGCAATGCCTGGAGCTTCATCTGAATGCTTTCTGTCCAAAAGACAGAGATCACAGAATGAATCTCCGAAGGCTGCTAAAAGATCTAAACTGCAGGTAACTGCAGGTAGGGCTTTTAGTGAGGTGCTAAAAGATCCACTAGTTTTAGCGGTGGTTGATGGAGCTCAGGAGGATGGCAGCATCACTCCCTCTAATGCGAGGAACGGGGGAAAGGCTTTAGCCTCCTCATTCTTCAAGATTAAGAAGGGGAACCTAGGGTGGCTCCTATATGCCGGGATGGTGGTTGGTACAGGAACCATGTCAACTTGACAGCCTGTGCCAGATATCTCTAGATCAGCCTTGGAGCAGTTTGACCTGGAGCCAGACTTGATGTTATTTCGTTGGAGGATATTTCCCAGTAGGCCAAAAGCTCGGGCGTGGATTCCGGCGGAACCAAGTAATCCAAAAGATATTTTGGAATTGTTGCAGATTAGCAATCCGGATTTGCCAACTTCCAACTGGAACATAGTCAGGGTGGAAGAAGTTAAAGAAGGAAACAGATCGGTTGTCATTATCACCAAATTCTTTGGCGGTGCTAGCCAAAACAAGTGGTGTGGTAAGCTACGGCTTTAGTCCTGTCACGTTAAAAGCTTTTAAAAAGGATGGGGCTGCGAAGTCAGGGGCACCAGAATCAGAGAACGGTACTTCCGCAATGCACGGAACCCTGTCTGAGGACGGTTGCCCAATTGATACGCAGTCGCATCCAGATAAAACAGAACGGACGACTTTGGACACTGAGTTGTCTTTATCAATGGAGTCACTTTGCGGACTCGGTTTGGAATCTGATTCTACGGAATCTGGTTCCACTGTGGTGGAGGTTGTAACTAATCTTAATGCTAAAGGTTATTCAAGTCAATCTTCATCACTGTAAGGCAGCGTCAGCTGCTTTGTTGCTCCAAATATTAAAAGATGACGTTGATGTCGTCTTGGTTCAAGAACCATGGGTCAATAAGGATCGGGTTCTTGGACTTGGAGATCCCAATTACAAATTACTGTTTGTACAGCAAGAAGGAAGGATTCGATCATGCATTCTTGCAAAAAGCAAACTAAATATCTTTCTCCTTGCAAATTACAGCAGTGTATATGTAGTATCAGCCAGCATCGAGTTTCGGTAAGAAAAGCCTCTGACTTATATCTGTAATAGACATAATTGTCGAATAGATTTGTAATTGTCGAATAGATTAATTAACTGGAAAGTGTCTGAGGAACACTCCTTTTCCGATCATCGTTATATTCAATACGGATTGGATATAAAATATTTGGAAACTCCAACTTTTAGAAACCGTAGGAAGACCAATTGGGATACTTACAGAATGGTTTTAACTAACTCTCTACCATCACTAGTTCCTAAATCTCCGGCTCTTTAAAATCGCGAAGAGAACAAAAACTGACATGGACTGGGACTCCTATAAGGAGGTCCTTAAAACGTATAAATATGAACTAAGAAGTGCCAAAAGTAATTCTTGGAGAATTTTTTGTAATACAATACAGGAGTCCTCTGAGGCAGCTAGACTACGTAAGATATTATCCACTTGTCCGGTCATTCCAAGTCATCTCCAACGACCGGATGGACAATGGACTACAACAAGTAGGGAATCCTTGGAGCTTCTGCTGGAAACTCATTTTTCGGGTTGTTCCAATTCTTCTCCTATTTTGCCAAGGGCAAATAAGGCTACTGACCTCGCGGGGAAAATTGTCAAACAGTTTCAAGCCTTTCAAGCCTGCAGACCTGGACGGCATTATTCCTGCTGATATTCAGAAAACCACTGACTTAACTGTTCCCTGGCTTCAAGTAATTTTCAAGAGTAGCTTCGAACTATGTCACATTCCAAAGAAATGGACTGAAGTAAATGTAATTTTTATACCAAAGGCGGGAAAACGCTCTCATTGCAATCCCAAAGACCTTAAGCCTATTAACTTATCTTCTTAGTTCTTGAAAATTCTTCAAATACAGATAGAGGCTTACCTCAAAGGCTTAATCAAGCCTGCAAGGCTGTCAGCATCTCAGCATTCATATAGTAAGGGAAAATCCTCCTTATGCCCTATATCCTCCTTATGCCCTATATAGAGAAGTCCCTCGAATATAAGGAATTCTCTTTGGTGACCTTTTGTGATATTGAGGGTGCCTTTAATAATGTCAAACCAGAGGTGATCACCAAAGCACTTTCAAATTTTTAGGTGGATGTGACACTTAGAAGCTGGATTGATCAAATGCTCAAAGGCAGGGTTATAACGGCGAATCTAGGTATATCATCCATCCGTAGACTTGTAAGTAGGGGTACACCACAAGGTGGTGTATTATCCCCCTTCTTGGGAATTTGATCATAAATGACCTGTTACTAAACCTGGAAAGGACTGGCTTTAAAGTGGTGGCTCATGCAGATGATGTTGCTATTGGCGCTTTCGGTAAGTGTCCTTGTATCGTCAGAGATGTTATGTAAAATGCTTTTGGCATTCTAACTCAATTGATCAATAGTTGTGGTCTTAGTGTTAACCCACTGAAGACTGAGTTAGTTCTTTTTTCCAAGAAGTACACACTTTCTCGTTTTGACGCTCCAACTCTCAATGGAGTTGTTTTAAACATCGCAGATAAAGTGAAATTCTTGGGTCTCATTTTGGATAGTAAACTAAGCTGGAAGCCTAATATTCTGGAAAGGGTAAAAAGGGCTACGATAGCACTCTACTCTTGTAAAAATACCATTGGAAAAGGATGGGAGTTAAGCCTCACATTGTGCATTGGCTTTATGCCTCTGTAGTTAGACCAGTTCTAATGTATCGAGTTACAGTTTGGTGGCCCGCTCTAAATACAGTGGCGAACCAAAAAAGGCTCATGAAAGTGCAAACAACTGGTAACAACCTTGCGTATCCGTGGTATACTTAGAAGCACTCCTACTCAAGCACCGGAGATTCTATTTCATCTCATCCCTTTGGATATCCTGGCAAAGCAAGTGGCTGCTAGTACAGCAATAAGGCTTAAATAATTTCTTTGTGTTACTGTAACATTATGGGACACTCATCTATTCTAACGAACAAAGAAATCCCTAAATCTATCGATAACACCATCTCGACATTATACCTCGAAGTTAAATTTATAACTGATATTCCTTCCAGAGAGGACTGGGTGAATGCAATAGTTTTAAAGTCAGGCTCTATTAACTTTTTTACAGATGGCTTGAAAATTGATGAAAGGTCGGGGAGGGGTTTTCTGCGAAGAACTAAATGTAAATCTCTCTTTCTGCCTCCCTGATCATTGCAGTATTTTTAGGCAGAGCTAGCAATCAATGAAGCCATAGACTGGATGAAGTATCATGTAATATCTGTAAGAGATATTGTCATTTACAATATTGTCATTTACGGACAGTCAGGCTGCTATTAAAGTTTTACAATCAGGCTTTATCACGTCGAAAGTAGCCCGGAGTTGTCTTTTATCTCTTAACGAAATGGCAGAACAGTTCAATATCCAACTTATATGGGTGCTAGGGCATTTCAAAATTCCGGGGAATATGAAAGCCGATGAAATCGCGCGACAAGGTATTACTTGCTTCATCTTACCGTGCAAGGTAGACATTGAAGTATCACTTGCTACATGCAAATTACTCCTTAAAGTAGGAGCTCGTAAAATTACAAACAATAGATGGGCAAATTGCACCTCATGTGTAATTACTAGGCAGATTTGGCCTAATTTGGACTTAAAAGGGTCTAATCAGCCCCTGTCCTAGTCTGTCTCAAAACAGACTCAAGTTTTTGGGAGCTCACTTTCTGTGTGATTTAACGGATCTCAGTAAATTGAGCGTTAGATATATCTACTGCTTCGTGAGAAGCTCAAATTGGTTACAGTAGGGTAGAGCGGGGAAGTAATTTCTGTGGTAAGGCTACGGACCATATGTGTCTATGCCTCGTCCTTTTGTTGGGCGGTCACCTAAAACTAACTAACTAACTTATAAAAAAAATCGTATTTGTGATGTTCTATCACAGATTTTCAACCGTTGATTTTCCGAAAAATATAGTAGTATTATTACTGATGTCGAAAGCTTTCGATTAAGGTATCAGTCTTAATTTCGTCTTAATTAAGTCTTATTAAAGCACTGCATCTAATACGTTGAAATTGAAAAGGGCAGGTTCAAGTCTATTCAAGCTACATTGGGGTTTCCATAATGTTCCCAAGTTGGCTTTGTGTATGCTGACGATCTAAACACATACAGAATTTTAGAGAACCTAAGTGATCCCGAGAAACTCTAGGAGGATATTGAAAATTTAGCAAATTAGTGAGAATGAAATCTTTTTTGCCTGAACGTCAAAAAGTCATTCCCGTGGAAGTCGAATCCAGTTATAAAACCATAAAATATTTTCCAATACACAAAAAAAAAATAGTGGAATTTAGTTTCTACCACCTTTTCAGTAACAGGCAAACTCAGTAAATCAGTAACTCAGTGCCACTTAGTACATGAAATATAACCTTTATAAATTGAACAGAATTATTGTTGACCCCAGCTGTTTCTAAAATGTCCCAAATATTTGTAATGCAAATCCGAATATTTTGCACCTATAGAAACCCAAAAACCTTCACGAACATCCAAATCCTAGCTAGTAGCGAAAAATGCAACATTACAAATAACTTGGGGACTATTTTCATCCAATTAAATTCGTTTGGCTATAGGATATTTGACAATCTACCAAACAAACTTTTCTACTACACCAGTTTGTTCCGTAATATAACGTAACACGCTTTCGTTGAAGAACCTGTAGCTATAACTTTTTCTTTATTTACTAAACTGTGCGACCATCGCACTATTTATTATAGAAACTAAATAGCAAATGTGCGGTTAACTTATAAACCGTGCGAACCATGCTAAAAACGATGAGTCAACATCGTGTGAAAGAAATTCGGTTTTATCAAATACAAAATTAGCCGGCACAATAATTATTCATAATTTGCTGGTGATTCAAACCTATACGTATAAAATAAATTTCTTGAATATAAATGTCAATAAATCATTAAACAAATTTTTAAGATCATTTTTCATGTCCAAGGTTAATCCGAATACTTATAAAAATAAAATTTATTGAAATAACTCAATATCGGCAATAAATAATATTTTTTATATTACGCGACATACTCGTAAATTGTTGACAGGATTATCCTAAATATGGGGTTTTGTTGTCCCGCGCTATATACACACGCTAATACATTTTTAAGAATTAAGATTAAAATAAAAAATATCTTCAAAGCAAGCCCGAATCAATCACCTGTGTATTGATATACACAATTTCATGGCTATATATAATATAATATTAGATATATGTATGTACTATTCCATTAATCTGTCACAACATGTTATCAAAACCAAAATGTTAAAACAATTTGTCATCGCATAAGATAAATCCTTTTAAAACAAAAGAAATCAATTTAAAACAATGAAACGTTGAATTTAAATTAAACAATCACTTATAAATACCATGTGCGTGTGTGTGTGTACATAAATACTTGATATACTTCCGTGGCATGTATTATATTGAATTCGAACCACTTGATATGACATCAAAAGACAAAATCAATGTCAGTTTACGATGTGTATACGAGATGAAAATAGTTATCACCTCGTTAACGTTATGTGTACAAAATGTCTTATATGCACGAACCAAAATATTGATTCTTCTTATTAAATTTAAAAATTTGTGTGGTCCTTAACAAATTTTTGTCATCGTTAAACCACTTGAACCACTTTTTGTTAACAAACAAGACAATACACAAAAATATTCTGTCGTATGTTTATATTTTGACTTCTTGTGTGCAAAGGCGGAGATCATCTCAATTGTGCAATTAAGAAAAAAATGTTTTTTTTTTATGTAAAAGAAATTTTTTTTGTGTATGCCACTTGACAAGCGATATTTTGACAGCATGTAAAATTTATTTTTGTCCAATAAATATTTAAACTTAAATTAAATATATATATGTATAATAATAATAATAATTACGTTCATTTATTTATTTTGAAAATTCTTTTATATTTTAATCTTAAATTTGTTTCAATTTAAAGATACGATAGTCCCATTTTTTTTAATTTTTATTTTTTTTTGTGACAAAATTGATTTGACACTTGTTAAAAACATGCAAAACCACTTTATTTGGTAATTTAAGAAATGGTTAAGATTTATTACGATTTTTTGGTTGGTTAATTTAATGAATTGGAATGAGAATGAAAATTTTTGGTTGGTAATAAATTTTAAAGAAGAAAGTTTATTGTATTACCGATTATGAAATTAGAGCACAGAAGCTGCATTTTATTGTATGACTAACTTTATGGGTATTGAGGGTAATAATTTTTAAAAATTTAACATATTTGTTTGACAGAAATTTTTTTTTCGTGTCCTTACGGTTTTTGGTGTTCTTCATGAATAGTTTTTGTTTTAAATTTTGATTCCATAATTGCATCAGATGTTATTGCAGCAATTAGTAATGAATCGTACCAAAAATTGAATTAATCGCCGAATATATTTATGTTTGAAATCCAGTTGACCAAACTTGTTGAAAAAAGAGTTTTGCTTAAAATGGTTCTTTAGAGAACTTCCAGAGGTAGTAATAATATCACTAAGGACATTTTAAAATAATACTCTTAATATAGTATTGACAGTAAAATAGCATAATTAGCTCCAAACTTTTGAGTGCCCTGCGCGAGATATTTTGGGGCGCTCCTGTTATTTTTTCTTTAATTGGGGTTAGCCCCTTAATCTTGCATTACAAAATCTAGCATTACATAATCTTGCTTTACAAAATTTTGCATATAAGAATTTTCTGGGCATTTATAGAATCGCGCTCGCGCAATATTAAAAACCTACACTGTAATATGATTATTGAAATCGACAACCGCGTTTGACATTTCACATAATCAAAGTAACATTTTTCCCGTTATATACATGTATAAAAGCCTACTACATGATTTCAATTTTTGTTTTTGTATCTATTTGTGAAAAAACAAAATTTTTTTGTATACTCGCATATCCTTTTTTTGCTTTCTTTATGAAATATACAGTAATCCCTTGCAAAGCGTAGTTGGCTTCTACCGACAAATTCTCAAATAAAAAGAATTATGTACGTTTGTTTTACTTCCTACAAAAATACCTGCTCAATGAGGGGCGCTCCCCTTTAATTGATAAAAACAAGAAATCAAATTTTTGTAGTTCATAGAGGAGAATGTTTTTTGAGTCGTAGAGGAGCCCCATGCATTGGCATATGTTGATAGCAATATGTTGACAAATTTCAAATTGAATACCCTCATAATTAAATTGTCATTTTACGTATCTTACTCATTTTGTTGATTGAGAGTCAGTTTCAACATCGAGGATTCGAGCCAGTTCAATGGCAACTAAAAAATAGCTGATCTAAGCCGATTTATTTAAAATATTTGAAAAAATTAATACATCCTTTGATGAAACCCACAGTTTGATGATTTCGATTTTTTAACTTTGCTTAGATTTGCTGACAATGTGTATTTCAAACAAAACGACACACTAAATAATTAATGATACAAGAAAATTAAAGTCTGCTAATTGACATACGCTAAACTGCCTAAACACTATAAATTCCCAACGGGTGTCACTTTGTCTTTTTAATGTTAATGATTTGATATTATGGTTTAATATTTGCCAACAGTTTTATTGAACTCCAATGTAGTTTTCCTTAATATTCACGAAATGTCGATACTTCAATTTGATGTTTTTTCCACCATGTTTAAAATCGTATTGGATAAACCTTTACCACTAGGATTAGATGACAACGTAATGTTCTAAAACTCTCTCACATATTTCAACTTTATTATTTGATAAATCGACAAATCTTTTATATTTAGATGTAACTGCTCTACATGACTGATATCCGGAGTACAGTCAGCACTGACGGAAAAATACTTTGCGCATGGTGAATATATGAAATTTCTTTTACTTTGTTCTCTTCCTAAGCGCACTGCGCAGTTGTCACTGACATTATCAAATGTATTAGAAAAGCCTAACATAATGTTTCTTTTGTCTAAAGCATAATGTTTCTTTAGTCTAGCTGGCCTCTTTAGTCGAAGAATCTTTTCTACATACTGTGCCACTATACTCCAGTTTGGGTTCGATACAATCATGGTGTCCACGTTATTATCGAGCATCAAGTAATCGATCGATTCTTCCATTTCTGACCATTGTTGTTTTCACCTTTCTCCATAAATAGACGGAGGATATTCTAGCTTCCCAATCGTGTGTTATTTGTATTTGCAAAAATACTCATGATTTGTAAGGAGTTGGGTCATAAAGTAAAGTATCTCTCTAAGCTTTCTTTCAACCCATTTTGGATTCTGTTTATCTACTATGTCTGTTGTGTTGCCAATTCCTCTGCCAGCACAGCATAACATGTTCCCTGGCCGGCCTTTTTGTTCTACAACGCCAACTTCAAAAGGATAAAATGTGTTACCGACATTAGTAACCTCCTTTTCCCAGCTACTAGACCTCCGATATTAGTCATCAGTCTACTCAGTGCGATGGTAACTTTAGAAGCCTTTTCAGAAGAACACTTGCTCGGTTTTTCAAAGTTTAACTTTGTGTCCAAATGCACCCTAAGTTATCTGACGGCCATGTTGGACTATATTTGCTGGTTTCCCCACGTCGAGCAGCACGTTGGCCACTATTTTTTCTGATGCTAGCCAAACTATGATCACCTACATTAAGTAGTTCGTCTCGTAATCTTGCTTAGCTTGCGTTGAACATCATTTGTGTCTCGGGTGATTATTACTGCCGCAACATCGTCTGCGTATCCCATCATGAAGGTGACTTCTGCCATTTCGATGCGCAAGATCCCATCGTATGAATCATTCCTTAGGTCAAGTCCTTGGACTGACCATTGGGCGGCACCTCCTTTAATCTCTTTAAATATTAGGCTCTGATCACAAAGATAGCTATGCGTTATCCACAAAAGGTAGTCTGACGCACGTGGAAAGCGTTTGTCAACCCCGACAACATATCCGCCCATCTCGATGAATTAAACACATTCTTTACATCCAGATTAGCAAGTAATACTAGCTTTCCTGAATAATATTATCAGTCCTGTGAAACCAAAAAGGCTTTCATCACTTTTTTTATAGCGCCGATAGTTAATCGAGTTTTCCTGAAGCTGTATTGCTTATTGGAAAGGTCTCCAGCTGCCTCAATTGCAGCTATAGGCCGGGGCTTTAGTAGTCATTCTAATAATTTGACCGTTTTATCCAACCTACACAAGTGTCTGTTTGCTGATGAGTTCCGGCCACTCTTCTTTGTATTTACGAGAACCAGTCGCTGGGTTTTCTATACTTTTGGGAATACAAGATTGTGCATGTTTAAAAGTAGCTTAGGTCGGGATAAAGCTACCTTCAACACTTCCATGGGTATTCTGTCTGGGCCTTCTGTCTGGGCCTAGTGTTCTTGTTTTAGAGGGAGGCAGCAGATTGTTAGATTTCTTCTACCAAGAAAGCTGATACCACTTCCAGTTGTTCGAGCCAATCAGCCGGCCATCATTTGAGTGGTTCGGGAAAAAGGAGTTCATGGTTGGCCATGTTTGACTTGGGTCTATTAAGGGGCTGGGTGTCAGTGTTCTCAGTTTTTACATTACAATTTTGTAGTCTAAGCCCTAGGGCTTGGTGTCAAAGTCCCGTCAAGTTTCCCCATTTGATACATTTGCTTCTATTTATTTCTAATTTAAGCGCCTTTTTGCCAGTTTGTACTCTTTGTGCAGCATTTGAGCCACGTACGCGTCTCTTATTCTTACTGTAGTGTCTGTGCGTTCCAGGTGCAGGCAGCGCTTTCTTAGGTCTGTTATTTCATCAGACCACCAATAAACCGCCAAGTTTCTACCGCTTAGGCCCCTTCTTTTAGGCATCGATGCATTACAAGCTTGTTTTTTTAGACTCATTGTGGCACTTGCAATTTCTTCAGGAGCTTTGGTTATTAACATTACTGTTTCTTTTCCTGCGTCGATTATTGCTGTGAGATATTCCATACAAAGCCTAGCCGCTTTCCACTCTGTCATTCAATCTATGCCACTTCCGGAGTGTCGTATTCCACTCCGAACAGTGTATAGGTGATGTATTGACGATTGCTATCAGTGTAATCTTAAATGACTTGCCATCCCGTAATCTCGTGCGATTTCACATCGGTCACAAAATTGATATCGGGAGTAGTTTTAGTATAGCCAGGTCTTCTAAACGACGATACACAACTCACATGCAATACCACAAGTCTTATTCTGGCTGCCATGTCCAGAATATACTGTACTCTGGTGTCTCTGGAACTCATTTTACCCTCTAACGCTTTCGCGTTAAAGTCTCCGGCTATAACGAGGTCACGATCGAATTCTCGCACTTTATCTTCCAAACAGGTAATTTTCTCTCGAAAAGCATTCATTCGTTTGTTCGAGGTAAAATAGCAACTGATATATATATATATATATATATATATATATATATATATATATATATATATATATATATATATATATAAATATATGCTAACCTTATTTTTGGCCCATAAAAATCCCTCTTCAGCACCATGACTCTCAGCTATTTTACATCAAAGAACACGTCGAATTCTTTTTACATTCCTTTTTGAAATGGCCTCTCATCTCTCTGGAGGCAAAGTTAACTACTATTGGGGCCTTTGTCGTTTCCCTTATGGTGGCCGTAATCAAAGCAGGCATAGTATCAGACCACTAACGTATTGCACTTAATTCTTTAGTACAGCCAACCTTTTTTGATGTGACCTATCCTACGCAGTTTAGATGCTTCACAAGCGCGGATTTCCACAAAGCCAATTCAATGCTCTCTCCAAGTAAGTTTCGTAAGTGACACCTTCAATTCGGCATTAAATTCTTTGAGATCTCGTCTGATGGCTTTTTCACTTTCTCTTCACAGGAAAGTTTCGTTTCTTAAATTTAGGTGGTCGCTTTTTTTACTGCACTACAATCCATGCTTAATCTTCACTTTCCACTTCCTGCTGGTGTGCCAGTTATTTATTGCTGTTATCCTAGCGGAAAACAGTCCCATCGAGGATGTCTTTGAGAACCATGAGATCATCCTTGAAACTCCTGGTGATATTCTTTTGTTTCGCAGTTGCCGTTTTCACTTAAGTATAGTATTATCTGCGGTACCTCAGATAATACCAGAGTTACTTCCTCCATCGATAACAATAGAGATTTTTTTCTCTCTTAGTTCTTTTTGTGGATTTTGACGGAGCTGTCAGTAAAAGTCAGCCCATACCTACGAAAAAGGGAGCATTCCATTCTTCTAATAATTGCTCGGTAACGTTTTGGATAATCGACATCATAAATAGCAATTATCATTAAGCTGTGGTTTCCCTTTTAATGGAACAAGTTTTCTCTCATGCAATTAGAAAATTTCCAAAAATGGTCAGCCGTTAACGTTTTTTAAAAATATTCGTTTTGATTATTTTTGGACCTAGCCACTTTTAAAGTGTTTCACATCCTTCATTGTTTACCTTACCAATTGTTGTTTAAAATTATGGATATTTAGAAATTAGGTCAATTAGAATGTTAAGGATGTATATTTTATGTGATTTGTTTTGGATGATTTTATAGAGTTCATGTAACCACATTTAGAAATTATTTAAATGACGGAAACATTGAACTATAACCTATATTTACTCGATAAAAATAAAAAGCATAGTTCAAAGGAATAAGTAGAGTGTCAAATTTAGTACAGAATCACAGATCTAACAAACGCATAAAAATAAATCCAAATTTTAATGTAGCTTAGTAGGATGTGGTTTTTCTTGAAATTCCTAATCAAGCGCACTTGAAACTATCTTGCCTGTCTTTCTTTTGAAAATAATTGTGCGGTTGTGATTGTTAAGCCTGCGAGTAAAACACCATAAAATACTTGTCTACACAAACTCATAAATCGAATTAATCAAATTAAAAGTAAATTGGTGCGATACACAATAAACAGTGTTTAATTTTAGCCCCCGTGGTCAGAGGGTAATTCTATGACTCGTAAAATATTACCAAACAATGTATTTAATTCCATACAACGGAGGAATTATTTTGGACAAACGGTGGTGTGCTGACTGTTCTAATGTCACTATTTTAGTTCTGCTGGATTTTAAGAAGGCCCTTGTAAACCACTTTTTTTATTAGAAAACTGTGCAATAACTTCATATTTTCCAGTAATGCCTACAAATTAATAGACAACTTCCTTTATTGTATATTGTCAGGAAACTTATTCGGATGTTACTATAATCTCTTGTGGCGTCCTCCAAGGGTCGGTGCTGATATAATGACGACACTGTTGTGTCATTATTTTAATTATTCAGATGTAGGTGGTGTGCGAAGCAGAGCTCAGTTTCGATCTGATGAGGAATCTATGATAATTTTGTTAAAAATTAATTGTCATCTCATCAGGCCATGGCAGCTTAATAGTTGCGATTTATTTTAGAGTTTTTTCAGCATTAAGTTAGAATCTGGCGTTCTTTTATTTTTCAGTTTTTTCGGGTTTTTCTCTTTATATTTTCTTGCCAAATTTCAATCTAGCATTTCAATTGGATGATGTTGTGAAATAGGCGTTTTTAAACATTCGGCTACCTTCCATAATGAGTATCCGGAAAATTTGCTGTTTAATTTGATAAATCTATTGTTAGGTTGTGTTCAACTGTTTCCTCTTGAAGAGCTCTGGTTTACTGCCATTTATTTCATGCTGACTTTTTCCTTCGTAAAATATCTGCTGTGTTTAGAGTGTGATTTTTACTTATAGTTTATTATAGGATTGCTTTCACATGCTGATTAGCGAAAGTCGTTAACAGGATTGTTTGAATATTAAAGTGATAGGTGAGTGATCTGAGTTCATTTTATCTTTGTCGAGGCTAATGCGAATTGAAAATTTTATATAAATCAAACGCAATTGCATGCAATATCGCAATTTGATTTATTTATTGAAATTGAAGTTCATCGTTACACTGGAAGTATTAAATTGTATCCCACGAACAATTTTTTCGGCATTATGTAAATTATCTGCTTCCAAATGTATTGTATTGGTTGTATTTGATTGAGACAACGTTAAACAAGTTAATTTGATTGGAGCAGAATTTGATTGTAACGGTATTGAAATATCTGATATTGATGGATATACTGCATTCGGTTGATGCTCTTGAAGCATTGGGTTTTTTTATAAGAATTTAAATTTTTTAATTTTTCTTTTGGTAGAAGAATTTTTATAATGTAAACATCTCCTTTTTCACACACATCATTAACATCAGCTTTGGTCAATTCACCCCTTGAGTACACCAAAAATTATTATCGATGTGGTGATATACACCAAAAATTATTATCGTCTACGAAAATAATGCTGGAAAATTTATACATTTGTTTGTAAGTAATCTGTTACCTTCATAGCTAAGAAGTTCGTATCGTCGGCAGCAGATAAAAATTTCCGTATGTCTTACGGTTGGAAAATGATTGATTTTTTTTGGGTGAAATCCAACACAATTCTTGTTCAAAAATGAAGTGAGTTTATCATACTTTATATTGATATTGTGATTGTGATCATGGTTTTCAGGATCGAGTACTATACCCAAATTGAACTTGCTTTATATTTTGCTGAAATTGTATTATTTAAAAATAAAAATGTATTAACAAAATACCAAATTATTATTGTAATTATATATACTTACTTTTAAGGTTAGTTAGCTCTCCAAAGAGTTTGGATTGAAACTGTGTACCTTAATCGGTCGTGATGTTAACCGGTACTCCGAATCTGGAGATGTAGTTTTCGACAAATGTTCGGGCAATCGTAACTGCAGAGATGTCTCTTATGCAGTACAATTCTGGCCATTATGTGAAACGATCGACTCAGGTGAGTAAATATGTGTATCCATTAGAAGGTGGAAGTGGTCCCACTATATCTAAATTGATATGTTTGAAACGTCTCGGTGGAACGCTGAAATGCCCATGTTGCAACTTAGTGTGTCTTGTGACCTTGCATCTTTGGCAGGATAAACCGGATTTCGCGCAGTGACTTACGTCCTTATTCATAATGAGCCAGAAATATCTATAGTAGATATTAGCTTTCGGGTGGCTCGGATGCTTGGATGCCATATATTATGCAGTGCATTAAAAATGGTCCGTCGTAGTGGTTCTGCGATAAACGGACGGTTGTTGCCCATTGAAGTTTCGCAGTAAATCGCTAAGTCAGCTAATTCAAAACTTTCTAATTTCCAAGTAGAATTTGATTGTTTTAAGGAACCAGAAAGAATATCCTGAGGTTCCGTGTCAGCTTCTTGCGATTCTGCGAATTGTTTCATGTCGAAGTGAGTCTCGACCGATGAAGTTTCGTGGTTTGATGCTCGCCTTGGATGTGTTGTATGTCAGTAGTAAACTGAGATACAAAATCCAAGTGGCGAGTTCGTTGCGGGTTGCGCTCAGCCTTGCATTGAATCGCACGAGAGAGCGGTTTGTGGTCGGTGTAGACTGTAAAATCTCGGCCTTCGACATAGTATCGAAAATGTTTGATCGCTTGGTAGACAGCTATTAGCTCTCTATCGAATGCGGAATATTTTTTTTTCTGCATTCGATAGTTTCTTCGAAAAGAAACCAAGCGGCTCCCAATCCCCATTATTACATTGTTGCAACATGGCGCCTGCAACAGCGCTAGAGGCGTCGGTTGTGACACTAAGTTTAGCGTCGTATATTGGATGTGCCAATAACGCAATGTGAGGTAAAGTTGATTTTAGATGGTCGAATGTCTGTTGACATTCATCTAGCCAGAAGAAGTTTTTCGGCGTTTTGGGCTTCTTTAGTAAAATTGCAAAATGGGTGTGGGTAGGGGCTAAGGTTTCCGCTATCCTAGGCATGAACCTGTGGTAATAATTAAACATGCCGATAAATTGCTGTATATGCCTGATGGTTTGTGGAGCTAAAAAAACCCCGAATGGCGTTAATCCGTTCAGTGAATGGCAGAATACCATTCGGGGTAATCTTGTGACTTAGGAAGTCGAGGGAGCTGGTGCCGAAAACGCATTTCGCAATGTTGATGCTTACCTCGTATTCAGAAAGTTTCTGAAACAGTGTTTCCAGGTGAAACATGTGTTGTTCTAGATAAACACAAAGTCAAGATCCTGGACGATCTCGTTGTTGAACCGATTGTGTGGCATTGCGTAATCCAAATAACATTTGAGTAAACTCGAATAATCCAAATGGAGTCGTGATTGCCGTCTTGTGTATATCCTCAGGTGCGACAGGGATAAGATGATAAGCTCGGACCAAGTCGATCTTCGAGAATATCTTGCAACCCTGTAGTTGTATGGCAAAGTTCTGGATGTAGGGTAACGGTCAGGTACCGATACCATGTTTAACCTGCGGTAGTCCCCACATGGTCTCCAATCTTGGTTCTTCTTTTTGACCAAGTGAAGTGGACATGATACTGGTGATGCCGATGGCCGACATATTCCCAGTAGTATCATGTATTGGAATTCCGTTGTGGCCGCTCTGTGTCGGGTCGGATCCAATCTTCTTGGTTAGGACACCGGTAGATGTTCTGTAGTCACTATGTGGTGTACTACATTATGTTTAATGGGCGCGTCGTAGTTCGGCGGATCAGTTAAAAAAGGAAACTTCTTTAATAGCTTGCCGTACCTGTTGTCGATAAGAAAGTTCCTGGGCGAAGGTGTGTTCGCTTGTGTCTGTGACACTTTGATCAACAGTTGCGTGACTGGATCAATCAGCTTCTTAATCTTAAGGTCGACTAGTAAGCCGTATTTCTTAAGAAAGGTGGCACCAATGATAGGGCGATTCACGTTTGCGATCGTGAATGCGTGTGGAAAGTTCCGTCTTAGACCAATATCTACTTGCAGCAATTTGCTTCCGTAGATATTGATAGTGGTACCATTGGCGGCTGACAAAACTAAGTCGGTGTTGACTTGAGTTTTGTAGTTTATACATGTTGTATAGGGAATGACGCTTATGTCAGCGCCAGTGTCTATCAGAAACGTGAGTTTGTTCTGATAGTTCCTTATAAATAGGCGGCTAGTGTAATTAGGTCTATGGTCAGCCGCACCAACCGATAGACCTACTAGTTTGGGGAATTTGTTATTCCTCAAAATCACCTTTTTATCAGGGAAACGTTGTTTCCAGGTTGTTTTTACCTGTGGATTTGGGAAATCACAGGGCCTTTTACAACACTCAGCTTCGTTTCCAAAACGTGTGTGGTAGTAACACCAAGCTGGTTGCTGGCGGACATTTGAACTTGATATCCTCCCAGTGGAAGGAGAACGTGGTCGTGTTCGCCAGTTATTGTTTAAACTAGATGCTCGAAGTTTGAGTCTATCTAGTCTGGCGTTGAGTCTGTCGAGCGTACGAGCAAGTTGTTCGTTGGAGCTCGTACTAATTGTCGTAGTATTTCCATGATACCTAGTTGGCACATGGTCAGATTTATTTTGGTCACGTGACCGTGACACGTGGTTAACAGCGCCCACCACGTGTGCGGATGGCAGTGCCTCGTGTAGCCGGTCGGCTATGCTGGCCAAAGCGTCTGCTTCCTTATCTTGCTGTGAAATCAGTGCTATCTGAATAAATTCAGGTAGTTTCCTGATCCACAGCTGGGTGATAAGTGGCGAATTAAATCGGCCGGTGGTCAGTGTTTTAATTCGCCGTAAGATTTCGGATGGACGTTGGTCGCCCATCTCTGTCTTCTCTAGCAGTGCTTCCAGCTTCTTTCTGTCTGAGAGCGCCGTCCGCTTGATCAGGACAGTTTTTAGGTAGTTGTACCTATCGATTGCAGGAGGTTCCTGCAGTACGTCGTCGATCATCACCGCTTGTTGGGGCGACAAACAACTGATCGCTTGAGCGAATTTTTGTTTGTCGCTCGTGACTTTGTTCGCGTCGAACAATATATCTATCGTCTTGAACCAGGATTCTGGATTAGTAATCCAGAATTCTGGGAGACGAAGGCCAGTGGCAGAGATATTAGCCACTCCCTGTTCTTTTGTTTCACCATCACTATTAGACATGTTGTCTATATCGTAGCACAAAAATTAAAAAAAAAAAAAAACAACAACAAAGAAACACTGAAGCAAATCAGAAAGTTGTGCGTTGCGTGCTAATGTAAACCACGTGGTTTACTATGCTTGGCCGTAAAAACGGACGTCGGGGTTACCAAATATAGCGAAATATAGCGATGAAACTTCCCCAGTTAGGAATAGAATAAAAACTCACTATTTAATTTTATAATTTTATTTTTAAAACACGCACTTATATTTATAGTGTAAAATACACTTACAGTTTTTTTTTTGCTTGAATTTAAATAATTAATTACCAGTGGTAATATAATTATAAATTGTTGTTGTTGTTGTTGCTGGTGATTGTGTTGGTGATGGTGATCCTATGTTTTGACCGGTGTTCTAACACCGTTGACGTCTTATAATGGAATGGACGAGTTTTCGTTTTTGGTTTGTCATCTCGTCTTTCTTGTGGTGTTGCGCTCCAACCTGTGGTGAACACATCAACCATCACTGTACCTTTAGTACACCTGTTGGTACGCGGTGTTATAGCAAAATATAATTAAGTAAACTATACTTTGCATTTTTGTACGGCTGAGTATAGAATACTCAACCGCTACAAAGTCACCGTCAATAATGAAGCATTGTCCCAAAAACTGAGAAAGTTCTTCGTATTCTTCTTTTTTTAAGTTGTAGCGTGATGGACAGTATATAGCTGAGATACTTTCATCTTTGTTCTTAGTTTGAATTGTGATTGTTGTCACTTGCATGGACTCAATTTCAACCTTCATTTCTTCATGCTGTTTTATATTATTTTTAGTGAAAATGACAGATCCCTCTTTTGCCTTTTCTGCTGGATGAATAGCATGGTAGAAACTGTACCCATGTATTTTGCAATATGAAGATCTATTAAAATGGCTTTCAGAGATTAAACTTATGTCAATTTTTTGCGTGTTTAGGAATATGTCTAGCTCAGGAGTATGATGGATTAGCCCATTTGCATTCCTTATTACTATTCTCAGCGTTTGTAAATTAATTTTTATTTTTATTCACGTTGGAATATTGAATGATAGAGTTTTCAATTGGTCAAATATAAGTTAATTTATTTTAGCTTGCTCGTCAAGTTTTTACTTAAAGCTTCTACGGTTTTGATGAAATCTATTTGAACTTAGTCAGTATTATTTACTTTTGTGGTTGATTTTTGATTTTTAGCAACTTCTGCATATGATGCGTTACCTTGTAGATTGTATAATCCCTTATTATTCGGTTGGTTTGTTGTGCCAGGGTTTCTTTGATTTTGCTCAGAATTTCTTGCACGGTTTCTAATTTTTTGCAATTCTTTAGCTACTTTACAACCACGATAATTTGCGCGGTGTTGTCCTTTACAATTTATGCATGTTGCTGTAGTGTTTCTGTCTATGCACGTAAGATGCTTACCAGCACATTTGGCACATCTTGCGTCATGCCCGATATATTTCTGGGTCTGATTATAACTTTGACATTTTCTGGATTGGACTATCTTTGAAGTATTCTTCACATTGGCTCTATTCTACCTTTGATGTTTTGAATTGCCCGAATATTATATATATTTTGGATGTTTTCTTTATTGTCAAACGTAAGCATATAAAGAGCGGTAGTCCCCTTCTTCCCAGTAAAACTTACTTTATCGCTTTCAGTTCTGTCTTTTTTGATCATATTGACAGCATCCTGTGTATCTAAACCTTTATTCTGTAACTCAGCTATTATATCATTGCTTTCACAGGTATGGTGTAGCCCTTTAGCCATAACCTTAATTAGTTTAGCTAGCTTATCTTCATAAGTATACCACTGAAACTTGCTAGCGTTAAGCTTCATGGTTATTGTTCAATATATTCCTGAGTGTGGTACATTTACCTTCCAGACATCGTTGTTTAATGCTACTAGCGTGTAATCTGTATCCGTGATATTTTTCATCAAGGCATTGATAGTATAGGGTAGTTTTTGACACCAACTAAATTAATAGGTGGTGGCTGAATTATTTTCTCTGGTTTATGATCTTTATTGCTCTGAGTAGTTGCATTACCCGATACAGATGTCAGGGTTACTTGCTCAATATTTTCTGGTTGCTTTTGGTTTTATTTCTGTTGAGTTTTATCATTAGTCGTGTTGGGTGCTGCTTGTCCAATATATTCTGGCGATGATTCTGCTTTTCTTTTCTTTGGAGGCTTCCTTTTTTCAATGCCCAAGCAGTTTCTCTTGATGGCTCGTCTTCGTTAGTAACTTCCATATGTATTGTTACTCTTTTTTTAGGTTTTTTTGTCACGAGTGTCCACTGAGAATCACTTTCAGATTTCTTATTCGGATGAATTTCTCGCTCGAGTTCTTCTTCATTTCTGTGGTATTCGATGATACCCTTATTTTTTGCATGTCGACCCGCTTGAATGATGCGTTTTAGGTCTTCAATTTCTTTTTTTAGTAAAATAACTTCAACTTTGTTATTTAACTTTGACACCATTTCTTCTAGAGTCTTCAGATTTGCATAGATTCCGGTTTTCACTCTCTATGCTTGAGGTAGTTTTATCTTCACTCTCTTTTCTTGATGGATATGGATTATTCTTTCTAATATCTCCTATTGAATTAGCTTTTTTAATTGTTGGCGATCTCAAGATTTTGTTACCCCTCAGAAATGGGTTTTCGTTTTCTCTTGTAAAATTTACTGTTACTGCAGCCAAGTTTGCCACAGCAGTAGCAGTGCTTGTTGTATTATCAGTTTCAACTGCCAAGTGCACCACTGCTGAAACTTTGCGGTCATTGGATAACGACGACTTAGAGCTCGCTTGCACACTCTCTCCAGTCGCCGCCACTGGGTCTCCGTTTCCTGCACCGTACGTTTCCTCTTTATCTATTTTCTCTATGATAGATTATTTTGTTCTGGGTTTCCCATTCATATACTGATGACAACAGTTAATTTGCCCATTCATTCAGTCATGCACTGATCATTTTCAGTTACGACGTCTGGGTTATTCCGTTTGAAATTAACCAATCAGGGCCTACCCTGCCGATCAATGGTTATAGTTTTGGCGTCACCCAGGATGCAGCGCGAGGAGCTTGTACAACCGTCGCACCTCTGTCCGTACGAAAAATCTCAGAAAAAAAGTTGCGTTTATATTTAGAGTTCAAATTTTGTATTTGTTGTTAAAGTGCCATTAAAGTCGAGAATGATATGAAATAAAGTATTCAACTTGTGTTACTAATGGGTAATAATGTTTTTTTTGTGTCTGAACCCTGCAATCTTTTCTGGGGCCGAAGCTCTCCCAACTCTTTTGCGGCTAATTTTTAACGTCCTACCTTACGTCGTCACCAGCCAAATCGAGGACGCACGAATACAGGTTCGATTTTAAATCCATCTGTACATTGCATTGCTCCAGCCAGCTTGTACTGACATGGATGATGGTTCGGCCCATGGAAACTGCACTCCAACAGGAGGTCATAGTTGTGTTCTTCGTCATCACCGATCAGGTGATGAAAAATCCCTTTTGCAACCCTCCCTCGTTGGGATTCGAAACCGATACCTCCTGTCCCAAACACCGCAGTTTGTTCTCAAAATAAATTGACAGTTATTAGAGCCACCATTCGATATTCGAAGTAATCAATGCCTTTGAGGATGACTCTTCGGTATAGAAAATTATTTAATATCATATTAGATTGAAGTCGAAGGTGTCTGATTATTGGTAAGGTACGGACCACCAATGGCCTTTAAAAATATACAATTATTACTAACTCGAGCTCAATGCTAATATTTATTTCTTATTATCAACTAAATAAATAATAAATTCAATCGTTTAAGAAAATTTTCACATTTTACATACAGATAAACTATACCTGTATCGTGTTATTTATCAGAAACATTTTGACATGCGTGCATGAATTATTATTCCATAGATCAAGTGTATTGATTGTATAATGGAACTGACCTCTTGAATTTTGCTTTAAAAGACTATTTAAAATATTCAACTTGATATATAGTGTACTAAATATACAATGAACATATGAGTAAGTTACGAGAGATAATTTTGTTTGGTGTAGGTGGAAATTTTGTGAAACTTGTATAGATATTTATAAAATTTAATTTAATTTATTGCGATAAGATTAATAATTTTGATATTTATTTGCTATACGTATATGTAATTTAAATTATTTAGCAATTTACATAAATGATTGATGAGATATGGAGATACGAAGGGTTATATATCGAAAATATTGTTATTACAAAATAAACGCACCTCTTGTCTCGTTCACAATATACAATATGTACTTTAAGGTTAACCCAGTTCCTAACATTGACATATATATTAAAGAAAATATTTAAACAGCGTAGAAACCATATATACATATACATTTATATATAATGTCGAGAATACGAGACAAATAAATTTGCAGAACAGCAACAACAAATAATCCAAATAAAAACCATAACGACATGTAACACAACAAACATGTTGGGATGTTGGTGGAATTCTTTTGAAATTGCAGCAAATGCAAAAAAAAAAAAAAAAAAAAAAAAGATAAGCGCTGCGCTTATATGAAAAATTTTGTTATTTTTTTTTTTTGTATTTTCAAGACGAAATAGTAATAACAATAATATTAATAATAATCATAATCATATAAGAGAACTTTTATGACTTATTTTTTTTTGTGTCTTAAGTTTTAGTTGATCTTTGTGTTGTGTTGTTGTCGGTGTAGGTTAAATATTATTTAAAAAAAAAACAGAAAAAAAACCGTTTGATCTTAAACCGCAAAATACTTTTAAAACAAAAAGAATTATAAATTATGTAAGTATGAAATGAATAAATGACTTAAGCTCGCTGGTTTCTTTTACTGTTAAGCGCAAAATGTATCTCGTTTGTGTGTAGTGTGTATAATGGGAGGACTGTTTTATTTTTGGTAGGAAATTCTTGGAATTAGATAAAAAACAAGTATACACAATGTACTTGCGTGTGTGGTCAAAATATTTATTATTTGGGTAATTGATTTGATTGATTTCCATTAGTCATTTTATAGGAAACTTGACATTTATATTGATATTGAATTATTGTATTATTAACATATATTGTATTATATGACCTCGAATATGGTAAATTATTTCATAAATTGGTTCAATTATACTAAATTTAAATGTTAAAACAAATTGCTAGTGTATTATGCTCAATTGTATTTATTTACTTTGTATTTGATTTAACAGTTTAAAGGTCTGTTCAAATAATCTAAATATTCAAGTAAATATATATTTCTTTTGACCAAGTCTCCGATTTCATAGATCACTTTCATCATATAAATATTTGTATTGAAACATACATATCCATGTTAGGTGTTCACAAGTACTATATACCAAGAGTCGCCTATTACATAAGATATTAGATAAGTTATCAAATTCGATTTTTTGCAAATTATTTCCTTTTGCTAATAATTTTCTTTTTCATAACGTCTTGAACGATGTTTTATTTTCCGAGATATTATCATGAGAGGACTTTACCTGTTGCAAAAGCATCTACCATTCACCAATTAAGATTAATATTTATTTTCTTAAAAAATTTTCTTTGTTTTCAGTAACGCCGACTTAAAGTAAGTTTCAGTAACAGCAACGGAAACTGGTTGTCACCAACTATCAAGAAACGCTGGAAAAAGCTTAACACTTCTTATTTATAGGCTTAATGGATCACAGTTTTATACTGATTTTGCTCACACCCGCAAGTAGTTGAAAATCTTGTATTGTTTTTGTACCACAATTACACGTTACAGATAGAAGAAGATTTGTCAGTAAATCCGAAGTTGTTTTGGAAATTTATTGACAATAAGTGTCTCCCCGTTAAAAAGTTGATGTCTTTCAGATCCTTAGTAGTTTAGGAAGATTTTCGAGTGATTTTCACTGTATTTTAGTGCTACGTCTGCAGTGCCTCAGAGCAGTCATATTGGTCCTCTTCTATCCATAATATTTATCAACGATGTGGTAGAGTGCTTCAAGTTCAAGAAATGCCTTCTCTTTGCAGATGACATGAAAATATTGGTTCCAACCGCAAAGTAATTATCTGACTGCATGGTGTTGTAGAGTGATTTGTTTAGGTTATGTTCATGGTCACCAAGTAACAAGCTCTCTTTTCCATTCCCCGATATTATTTCATTATAGCCTTCATGATGTCGTTATTAATAGAATGGAGTATTGCTCTGATCTTGGTGAATTTTCTCCTCTGACCAAACATTCACCAGGCCTCTTGATTTTGTTATTAGCAGAGCCAACATCATTTAGTGTAATTGTGCTGACTTTTGTGACCGGCTTATATCGTTAATGCATTGTATGTGGCTTTTTTACAATCTATCTTGGAATTCGCTTCCTCTGTCTGGTCCCCGTTTTACATGTATCACTTTAAACGTATTGAAATGGTCCAGAGGCGCCTTAACCTTAGCATAATGTTGCGTCTGTCATTTTTATTTTTGATATTTTTAATGCGCATGCCTAGTTGTTGGCGCGGTTCTTTTATATGATCCAGCTTGTCGTGTTCGGCGATGCGATGGTTTTCTACATATAGCTGCTGTATCAACTAATCATGGTCTTTTGTCGCCAGATGTAACGTCTTTTTGATTCGTTATATCGTAAATTTGATTTCCATATCTCACGGTATGTGTTCAGAAAGGTGATATTTAAAAATTTGTCGGATAATAAAAACGTTGAATATCAAACCGATGAGAAAGACTTAGCTGAACACACAGAATGGATTCGTTATAAGTATAGGAAAAATAAAAGGAGAAGATTAAATAATACGCCATCACCACCACAAAAACCACAAACATTGGATCAAAATACTCAGCCTTAAAAAGTTGAGATAAACGTAAAAAAAAAAATAAAAAATACCTCGCCCACCACCTATCGTACCAACTATCGAGAAACACCGCAATGAGCTATACACATTGATGCATCAAAATAAAATGAGAATCAACGTTCTCATTTTATTTTGATGGATCAATGTGCATCAATGATGCATCATAGCTAGCGGAGATGCATTTAGAAACGTAGTGAACACTTTGAGCGAAGGCTCATTCATCTTTCGCACGCAAGAAAATAAACAAGAAAGACCAATCAGAGTCATCATCATATATGTAGCCCAGAACGAATTAATGATGAATTATCATCAAAATAATTTAAAATAATCAGCTTTAATGCACAAAATTAGCTGGAGAAATAAAAAGAAGCTAGACGTGTTTATACTAACATTCAGTTGTGACCAAAATTTAACTAACATTTATAAGATCACTAGTTTTTTGGGTTGCAAAGTGGAAATTCAACCACTTAGAAAGTTTAAACTAATTCCCCAATGCAGAAGATGTCTAGCATATGGGCACACGCAAAAACATTGTGGTAAACTTCCAAGGTATGTCAAGTGTGCTGTACACCACATAACTTGAGAATGCGATAATCTGCTAGTTCATTTAAAGTGCGTACACACCTTGAACGCAAGGTCATCCTGCTAATTATCGAGGACGTATTGTTGCAAAGGAAATTCAGACAGTTAAAATCCAAAGGATGAATAAAACAATAAAACATATTTCGAAGCAACGAGAGGCGTAGTCAATATATCCCATCAAAAATCGTTAGATGTAGACATCAGTCAAACATTACAAAATATTCTCATGAAATTAACAAAATTTAATGAGAGGTTACGAAAAGCACAATGAAAATCATGTCATGGAATGCTAATGGTTTGCTCCGACATCAGCAAGAACTACAAGGGGTCCTCGTCATTGAGAATATAGATGTGTATTATTTCGGAAACACATTTTACTAAGCAATCCTTTACAAAATATTTAAAGGCTATTGCGTGTATCACACTATCTGTCCAGATAATTCAGCCAGAGAAGAAAGTGCAGTCATCATAAAAAAATATCCCACATTTTAAAGAAGCAAAGTATGAAAAAGAAGAAATTCAGGCCACAGTGGTTTGTATAAAAACCAACGAATTCCCTACTATTGCTTTGGCAGGATTGTACTGTCTACCAAGACATTCAATTAAAACAAACAATACTCAGAGTTCTTCCAGCGTCTGGCAAATAGGTTCATGCACTGATTGCCATTAAAGAACATGGATGTAAATATTGGCCAACTGACCCGGGAAAAATACCTGACCTGATCAATTGTTTTTTAACCAAAAATATTTCTAATAATTTTTTGAAAGTCGAAGAAAGCCAAGATATTAACTCAGATCATTTTCCAATAGTCCTAACTCTAAGCGAGTATAAAATCCAAAATAGAAATAATCCAGTATTAACCAACAAATATACGGACTGGGAACAAAGAATACTTTAGCAAGTACATAGAAAAACTATGGATCAACTGAACATAGAAGTAGAAAAGTTCATTACGAATATTCAACAATCAGTATGGGAAAGTACTTCAGAAATTAAATCAAGGCTTAAAGGAAATAATTATCTAATAGAGATAGTCTCCTTAGGGAGAAACACAATTCCAGAAAAAAGTGGCATCAAACTAAAGTTCCACAAGACAAAAAAATACTAATCAGTCCTACTTAGCAATTAACAAGAGAAATCTAGAAATTATAAACTCAGCCAGTTAATTTCTACTTAAGTTAGTTGACGAATGACAGTAATACGGACTCTGGAAAGCAACTAAAACTCTAAAAAGTCTAATAATGTCGATTCATCCTATCAGAAAAAAACTGAAGGATTTGCTAATCATCTTGAAAATATATTTCAACCTCATGAATGTCAATTACAACTAACATTGGATGAAAACATAATACAAACTCTCGAAGACGTCACACCTGCATTATTTACTGAAGTAGCAAACGAAATTAAAAACAATTTAAACTTAAAGAAAGCAGCAAGGTTTGACCTGATTATTGGAGTGAAAATAAAGCAGCTTCCCAAAAAAAGCTGAAAAAATATGTCCCAAAATTTGGAAAGTGGCTGAGGTTATCATAATTCCCAAACCAAGAAAACCACTACACCTAATAACATCATATAGACCTATACCGTTGCTGTTGATAATGTCTAAAGTCTTTGAAATGTTACTATTAAAAAAACTCAATTTTTATTTTCGCAGTGAGCACATAGAATAACTATTATTATTGAGAAGACTTTAGAATAGAAAAAAGTTTGTTCCGCAGTATTTCTTAATGTAGCGCAGACCTTTGACAAGTTTTGGTCCAAATGTTTAATCTACAAAATTAAATTAGTCCTTCCTAAACTATATGACATAATACTGGAATCATTTATAGGGTTACTCAATAAGAAGTTTCATTTTAAATAGCCTGCTATTTGGGTAGCTGTAAATTTTTTAAGCTGCCATCTTTTGACATTTGACAAGTAAAAACTACGCCATTACTAAAAATGGTACGATACACGCTCCAACAACGCAATGAATTTGTTAAAATTCACTACAAAAATGGTGAAAATTTTGCAGTCACAGTTCGCCAAACTAAAACACGTTTTGGTCGTCGTCAAGCACCTTCTCGGCCGGCAATAGTGAAACTGGTGGACAAATTTGAGCTGTTGGGACAAGTTAGTGATGTGAAGAATCAAAACCATGTGCGTCACTCAAGAACAACTGAGACTATTGCTGCTGTAACCCTTAGTGTTGAAAAAAACTCAGGTTTGTCGATTCCTCGTCGATCTTTGCCCATTTTCACCTCGGAGGCTACGTTAATAAGCAGAATGATTGCATTTAGGGCTCAAAAAATCCAAGAATGCGGTTTTTGGGCTGGCGGTGTGATTGAACCTTAGTTTTTCGAAAATGAGGCTGGTGCAACTGTTACGGTGAATGGATTGCACTACCCAGCTATGATTAATGATTTTTTATGGCCGGAATTGACATATATTGGTGTGGACAACGTTTATTTTCAGCAATTGCAATTTTGCAAGAAAAGTTTCCTGACCGTGTTATTTCTCAAAGAGGTGACCACAATTGGCCACCGAGATCTTGTGATTTAACACCTTAAGATTTTTTTCTTTGGGCCACGTGAAATATAAGGTCTATGCCAGTGCTCCACAGTCGATTCAAAACCTTTAAGGTGGAATTCGTGAAGTTACCGAGGACATACATACGCAAATGTGCGAATCGGTCATGAAGAATTTCATGAAAAGATTCATTGATTTCTCTTAAAAAATACTCGCTTTTTTAATATCAAAATGAAACCTCTTATTGGACAACCCGTTATAACGGAAAGATATTTCAGGCTTAAGCAAGAAGATAAATATTCTCAGCTTAAGGAAATAAGAGTAGAAGTCCCACAAGGAAGTGTAATTGGGCCACTTCTGTATTTACTATACACCTAATATGTTCCAATCCCAAAAAACAACATGATAGCCACTTTCGACGATGACACAGCTGACATTATAGACGCTAAGCTCAAGTTAAAAAGAAAAGATACGAGTTGGGATTAAAATACAATTAAATGTATTGGTTACTAAAAAGAAACTCTCATCTATCAATCCCTAACAGGCTTGTTCTTTATAAGCAAATATTGAAGCCTGTTTGGACTTATGTAGTTAAAAAAGAAACAATAAAGAAAATAGTTAAAAAAAACAACATCCAGGACCATAAAGTTTCAATATTTTTATAACAAATATTTTTATTATAAAAGAACCGCAATGAAAGCCATTCTGAATGGATATACCAAACATGCTAGTCTTTGTCAAAACCTTCCTCCAGAAGAAGATTAAATTAGGCAGTATAGTATTGATCTCTAAGATTAAACGAAGATCAAACCAAACTTTAAAGTATACACAAAACTAATAGGTTAAAACTCTTTAGAGTAGTTTTTTCACACGCATCGTCATCTAGGAAGTAATATTATGAGGTATCAAATTTACCAGCTGTGCATTATTTTTTATATTATTTTATTACTAATCATAACAACATTACAACCAATTAAATGTATTATTAATGTTCTAAATAGATCCGCCAAATAAATAATCTTTGCCTTATTAGTAATGCTGCGCTCACCATCCACATACACATACATATATTTATTCACGTATTTCGACGGAATGTTTGGCCATAATAAAAATGGTATGGTGTCAAATTATTATAAAATAAATATTTATAATCTTATAATTCTTCTTAAAATTCCAAAATAAGAAACAACCAATAATTTCATCAAAACGAGTAATTAAATGTCGTTGGATGTGGACGAACACACAACAACAACAACCAAAAACTGATAAAGTCCAAAAACAAAATATTTCAAGAATGTTTCGTCAATTCCATTTTAAATTCCAATAAAATAAGAAAATACAATTAAAATATCGAAATAATAATAAAAAATTCTTATGTACATGATTATAGTTTTTTTTTATACGACCTTGATATATTGCGGGCGGACATTAAACGAGATAATGCCATACAAAAATGAATGTATTAAAGTGAAAGCATAAATTAATTATTTGATTTCGTATATTGTACGAGTATACATATTTCAGTTCACTTCGAAACACTTTCAATTTTTACAATATCCATAACTTTTATTTATAGCTTTATAAATAAATTGATGCAGTTAAAATTAAATAATTTAATTTATACTAACTGCAAAACTAATTTTATAACATGAAACCGTGAAATAGTTTTTTGTATGTCAATTCAACCTGTCTTAAAGTCAAAAAAATGATTTTTTTTGTTGTTTTGTACAATACAAAAGCAAATAATTAAGACTAAAATGTGTATAAGTTGTATATTTTTATTATGACCCCGATTTAAATAGTAAAAGCGCCTTTATGGTATTTATGAAGGAGTTGTACTTTGAAATGCCGTTAACAACATAACATTATCACCTGTGTTAATTCATATTTTTTGCGCTGTTATTCTTTTTATTTTTTTATTTTTTATTTTTTTTTTTTGTATCCAGATCATTATTATGAAAGTTAATAGTTTCAATCATAAATTAGTCGCGGTTATTTACAGTGTTTTAAATATAAAGTAGCGAGAGTTTTCATATACAAAACTAACTTATTGTTTTACGTGGAGAATACGGTGTACAATTTTACAAATTAGATTCTATTAATATTATTTTTTACCACAATCTAATTGAACGAGTATTATTTTATTTGCTTACATTTCAATCAGATCTTTTGCGTGACCATAGAATTGATTTGGGTTAATATCGAATTATATACAAAAGTATCGATTAGGCTAAATTGGTATTGGAAGCACTGTATTAGTTACCACCGTGTCCAGTCATCTAATATGCTGTTCAGTTCATCCAGCATTTGCAGCCTTAATTACGAAGGTTGGTCACATAAAGAGCTGGCGTTTAAGCAGCTCAACACTTCAAATCCCCTATAATAGTAAGTTCTCTCTCAAAATGTGCGTTTAGCTGATGATACATGATTTAGACTAGAGAGTTGTTCACAAATGCACAAAAAGCATTGGAAACAGAATTACACTTCAAAAGCAGTTTATGAGTAGAGTTTTTTTTTTAAACTTGGTTTCGGAGAATTTTGCTTAATATTTTCCAGAATTAATTGAGTGATTTGCGTGATATATTTGTTAATTTCATCGTTGGTTAGATTTCGTTCGGTGGGTATTAAATTTTTTTCATTATTGGTGTTATTGTTTGAAAGATGTAGTGTTGTTGTCCGGTGTGCGTCATTCAAAGATTTGGTCCACTTTTGCCAATCGATTCCGGTAAAATTGTATGGTAATTGTTGTTGTTCGTCTTGTTCGTCGTTGTCAATTTTGTTGGTCCGGCTCTCGAACTCGCCAATTCCTCGTTTCATATGATCTCCATGACTCTGTGATCACTGGTATTCCATAGAATTTTCGGTCATCCACCGATCAAGTTAATTTCCTCGAGAATTATTAAGGGTGTTTCCTTAATTCGTGTGGCGTGCATTCAAATCTCCTGCTTTGATATAAAAATGATTCGGATTGTCTAAATTTAGATTGGTGAAAATTTTGCTCCATTCCTCGATGAAATTTTCGTCCGAAATGTGAGAAGCATTGCCCGTACAGTAAATGTAGATTAGAAAAATTTTGAAAAAGTGCCATTCTCCTTGCTTACTTTAATCGATGAAAACATTTTAGGAATCGGTTTGTCCATCTGTTGCTGTTTCTTTTTTTCTTCGATGCGTTTTTTGAGGCGTACTAGCATTTGTTGATAAATTGGGCAGCCTTTATACGATGCCGGATGACCTGATTTTTTGCAATTGATGCAGTAAATATTTTGCTTAGCAACTTCGTCGCTGATGGTGCATTTCATTTGCACATTTTACGCAATGGAAATCTAATTTGCTACATGTAATAATCCATTAGCAGACAAAAGTATTAAATGCAATGGTCTGTGCGGAAAAATGTTGACGACAAGTTATATCAAAATGTTAGTTATGCTGAATACACTCCAGTCCATTGTTTTTGATATTAAATGTACCATTAAACCGGAGGTCATCTAGGCCACTTACTATTCAATATATTTACTTTAAGAGGAGATGACTCCGTTGCTATGGGAAACATTCCAAAAAAATGTATACGGCTAGTTACATCTACCAAGGTAATTTAAGGCGTTCATATATTATACCAATATGTTGCAAAATTACGAACAAGAAAATTTTCTTAAGTTGATATCTGATCAACGACGAGCTTTCGATAAAATCATCGTTTAAGTTTACAATAACCGTAACTTTATATTCACTTTGTGATATATCTCGCCAATAATCGAACGATTTATTGGAAAGACACTTCAAGTACCTCATTATGCTTATGATGTTATGCTCGTGACAAGAAGAATATCAGCCACTGCAATGGATACGGAAGTGATTATGGAAATTACTTTTTGGGTGCGGATTGGCAATTTTTATATTCGAATGATAACGTGGATTTCACTGTCAGTTCATTTTATAATCGCTATGATATTAAAATGCTTGTTCCAATTTAAAAGGAATTTCTCTCGCGATACAGAATTTATCTTGCGATTAGAAAAATCTTGATTTTCAAAAATAAAATCCTATATACTTTTATGTTTGCTGCCAAAAATTCAGCCGGACGAAATTGATTATATAATTTGTGCTGAGCTGGCTTACAGTGAATACGGCCCTCGGTTATATAAAATCATTATGCATGATAATAGGCCAAGATATCTTCAAAATAAAGGGCAAAGTACCGCACTTAAATAAATTTTTATATAAATTTTGAATACTGCTACTCCGTGCAGGCAATCAAATATATTTGCAAGTATTTAAATAAGGCATGTATAATTCATGCAAGTATTTAAATAAGGGTTCGGATAAAGTAACGTGCTGCATCCAAAATGAATGCGATGAAATATAGAAGTATGTGAACGGTCGTTATATAAGCCTTTCGGAGGCGGTTTGGCAAATATATTAATTGTCCATCCACGAACGATCCATGAACTGTGATCCATGAACGATATAGACCACTGTCATTCATTTCCCAAATCGTGCAAAATCCACCAAAAACTACACATATAGGCTTTTTTAACCTATGTGTATGTTTTGAATGATTTTGCCAGACCGTTATTATATCAAGAAGTTCCAAACTACTTAATATGGAACAAGTATATATTTTCCAGAAGAACGCTTAAGAGAAACGTAAATGACATTAAGATATTAAAAAGAATCCGACTCTCGAGTAAAGTATATTATAATATCCACCCAAATTGGGCTTCATGTCTGAGGGCCATCATTTTTTTGACAGGTTAAGAAATGTGAATGGTATAGGTTACTTTACTATCAAAGCAGCTTTCCGAAAACTTCTAGATTATGACGATCACTGGAGAGATACGCTTGCTAATGCCACCGTCTTTTATTCGCTTAAAATTTGTTGCTTTCCAAGAAACTCGTTGGCCATTTGTTGCTTTCCAAGGTGGAGACCGCATGCGTCCCAAGGTTATACATTGTTTTACAGTGAAGATGACCTCGGCAATCTTGATGTTGCTTTTCTTCTTCGGGTTCAGACGAAGGGGGTGTTTTAGATTTCAAAGCAGTTGATAATTGTATATGTAAGCTACGTTTACACATGTGACTAGTCAACCTGGCAATCATTTGTGTTCATGCGCCTATACTTATATACCCAAAATAACGACTCCAAAGATAAAGACTCATTTTACAACAATTTAGAAGATCTGATGGGATCCATACTGGAGCACGATTTCAGAATAGTGAATTTAATGCTGGAGCTGGTTAAAATGACCCATTGTGGACCCCCGTAAAATGTCATAAAGTCAAATTGACCATTTGTCAATTTCTAAGGGAAAGTTATTTTCTCAGATTATCTAAGATGTGAGATTTTGTCGGCCGGCTGTCAAATTTAAACCACCTTGTAAATTTGTAGACAGAAAAAGCTTGAATGGTCGAAGACTTAAGTCTTAAGATTACAACAACTTAGCAATGTGCAAATCTCGGGTAACTTCTTTAAAGGAGTCAACGGACTGCACCATACCTTCAGACTAAGGTCTATCGCTTTTGGGACCAGGATAAAAGCCTTCGTGTTAACAACGGTGCTCGACACATGCAAGGAGTATTTCTCTGATTTACTCAATGTCCAACAAGTGGCTAAAGTTATTAAAGTTGTTAAATACAGACTGCGGAGATATGTTTGAGATATGAGGACCCATCTTACGAGCAATTCTAACTGGCCATGCAGAGACTGAAAAAACCCGTTTTACTGGAGTTGATTGCATTAGGTACTTTTGAGCTAGGTACTTTTGATATTCGGAGGTGCAACTTTCTGGAACTATCTTTTCGACCTTATTCGATTAGTATGTCAAAGCGAAGTTCCTGGCATAGCTCAATAGACAAATTAGTGTCATAATATTGGAGAGAGTTACTCCTCTGCGGAGGAAATGGCAGATCAAGTTTTTTCGCTGATATTACGCTAACATTTCTTGCTAAATATTACGAAATATCCCGTGATGTTCATGAGGTTTTCTTGTATTTCCAGCAAGTGTTTGACTTAATGTGTCAGAATAGCTTATGGTTTGCTTTGCGATGTCTAGGAATCCCTGACAAATAAATATGTGCGTTTATGTTAAATGACAGTAATGCAGTCACAATGCTCTGTCCAATTTGAGAACAAGCTAATAGAACTTTTTGAGGTTAGCTCTGGTGTAGAATTTATTTTTCGTAAAAGTTTTTTGGAAATTGGAAAGCCAACATCTTTGTCAGCTAATAAAATTCTAAATCTGTTATAACTTTAAAAATCCATTGTTGATGATATATACAATAATTTTCTTAAATTAAAATTTCAAATATTCAAAAAAAAAAACAAAAAAAAAAAACTGAAAGAACAGAAAAATGCTGTTGCTGTTTATTTAACATGTCTACACACAACAACAACAATATAATGTAGAGAAGAAAATTTTATCACGTTTCAGAATAACACCTACTTTACACAAGTTTGCACAAAACCAACTAAGTACGAAAACTAAAAAAAAAAAAAAATCAATTGGAATATTTAATTTTATTTCTTTTTATTTTGTACAACTTCAAATCAACAAGAATATCATAAAAGTAACAACAACAAAAATGTATAAGTAAACAAAATTACCCACCCACGTAATACCTAGCGAAAGACTATAAGAATCAACAACAATAAACGAAATATTCAACTTTGCGCGCAGTCACAACCGTGTAGTTATAACTTTTGCAAATATACGAGTAATAATATTTGATTTAATTAATCATCAGAATCTTATTTATTATTTACCTCTTAGAGATTTTTTTTGTTTTTTTTTTTTTTATTATATTGCATGATCGATAAAGTCAAGTAGTTAATGATCATGAGAAATATATGTATACGATTTCATTATTATTATTTTGAATGTTAAGATCAATGGTAATTTATTAAATTTTAAATTATTATTGTAAAATAATAAATTAATAAGCATAAGTTTCTTAGATATTTAGAAATTAAAGAAAATTTATGAGTAGCAATTTTCGGTGGTTATATGCTTCGCGATATTTTTTTTTTTTTGCCGGAATTGATTTATTATGGAACACGCTGATTTGAATTAGGTTTTGAGGTTGTTTCAAATTTAAGCTCACCTTTTTATTGTTTTTTGGGTTAGGAGTGGTGTTGAAATGATCATTAAAATACTTTTTTTTTATTATGTCTCCGGGTCAAACAAAACTGATTCATGGTTTTTAATTAAGTTGGTGTGCGGTGATTAAAAATTGTACACAGATATAATCGATAAAAATATTGTTTAGTGTTTTTTTTTATTACAATAAGAAGCATGATTTAAATTGAATTTATTATGATGTAATTTTTGCCACCAGCACGATATTTAAGATATTTAATGTGAGAAAAATTTGCTAATTACCGGCATTGGTTCAATAACACAGATCTAATAATAAAATTAAAATAATGGGGCGCATTCAGGCATATGGTTAAATATAAATGGTTTAATCTACTTTGAAATAAATAATATACATAAATATTTGCCATGATCTATACTGCACATGATCAAGCTTGATATCAATCAAATTTTAATAATAAAAATAATGAACGATTTCTATAGGCAATTGTTGGAACGTACCATATCAATAATCTGGCTTTATTGTTTCGATCCCGTAATCGTATTGTTCTAGATAACCCGAAAAAGTTAGGCTCTTCTCTACTCTGAGGAGTCATCGTCGGCGACATTGATTTCGGCATCCAGAGTAAGTATCGTAGACAAAACCTATCCTTGCCGTAACATTGCTACAATATTGTGACTGCATTTCTGCGTCATATTACAGAAACGCACATATTTTCGGGTATTCCTGGACATCGCAACGCAACCCATAAGCTATCTCGATGGATTGAGTCAAAGGCTTGGAGAAAATTCAGGAACACCTGATGTACCTTACGAAATGTTCCGTAATATTTGAAAAAAATCATTCTCAACGAAAAACCTTGATCAGTGATTGACTGATTAGTACAATTTTCTCCACCAGCAGAGTGGTTTGACAGTAATTTGTATGCTTTGCAAAAAAGAGCTATGCCGCGATAGTTTTTGTATTTTAAGCGATATCTTTCTCTAAGGATAGAGCACAACGCAGCCACTTTCCTTTCATCGCAGGCAAAATTTCGCTTTGCCACACTAATCGAATAAGTCTGAAAAGATAGTTCCACAAAGTACTCCCACCAAATATCAAAAGCGCGGGATTCATACAAACAACTACAGGGGATTTGTTTCTTTTTAGTCTATGCATAGCCAGTGTGAATTCTCTATACGATGGGTCCTCTATGCACATCTCCACACTCTGTATTTGCAATCTTTCAAAACACACATTTGACGCTTTTGACGCATTTTTATCTACAAATTCGCGTGGTGGTTCTCCGAAAGGACTAATTTGTTCTTTCATACGATTGTAAAACGTTTTCGCGTTTCTTTATAGGCTATATTCTGTTGTTCGACAGCAAGGCGGCGCTCTACATGAAACCACTCATTTTTCGCTTTAATATTTACTATACCCAGAGTCGCCTGAGCAGCACTGACAACTGAAAATTTCGGTACCGATAGAGCGTTCAGCCTATCAGAACGGTGGTGATTGGTATCCATAATACTACTGCTAACATGATTCTGATATTGTGCTTTCTCATCTTCTGTTATCAGACCTCCACAGTTGAAACTTAAGTTTCGTTTTCCTGTGTTCCCTGGCTCGCAAAACGGAAACTGCTATCTGATGATCACTGCCTACAAATTTGGCAGAAATTAACTTGCAAAGGTGTATTTATGTTCCCAAGTGGATAATTTTTATGAGGAAAAATGTGAAAATTTCGACAATCAACAAATGATTCATATTGAACATCCTGCTACGACCGAAAACTGAATGAATAACCAATTAGAGGGACCGGCAGATTATAATAGATAAATACATAAAATCATGGTCAAAACAATTTTTCTGGCAACAACTTTTCTGTGTAACACAAGAATGTTGCTCTGAAAGATAAATATGTAAAATTTTGTGATTCAAGTACATTTTTGAAGCCGGAACAAATTGAATTTGATTTCAACATAGCATTTTTAAAATCAATACTGTTGATAATTAGGTATGTGAGCTGAAAGATTTCCTATGTAATCCACATTGTCACATTTTGGGTCATAAACTATTCCAACCAGGTTGGCTTAAATTGCACCTCAATCAATTAAAATTCTATAGGATCACTAACGGATATATCTATAATTCTAATTCACTTTATATTGTTACTGTCATATATTGCGACCTCAACAGCATGACTGGTGCAATCATCTCTAACTAAAGTGAAACCAATCGTCTTACATCGTTTTGTATGCAGAAGATACAACAAAAGATAAGTTCTACGAGCAGTTACAAGCCACAATAGCAAGAACGCACAGAAATGACGTCAAAATCATTCAAGGAGATTTCAATGCAAAAATTGGTATAGACAACATCAACTTAACCACTATCATGGGAAGAAATCCATTGGACTCTGTGCGAAATAACAATGCAGAAAGACTTGTCGACTTCTGTATCACAAATCAATTGTGCATAGGCGGCAGTAGGTTTCCACACAAAAGTATACATAAATACACATGGACATCACCGGATGGCAGAACTAAAAATCAGATAGTTAACGTAATGATCAATAAGAAATTTCTCACAACACTACAAGATGTAAGAACAATGAGGGGCGCAGATGTACACAGCGACCATCAACTGGTAATAGCACAATTCAAAATCAAGCCAGCAGCTGTGAAACATTCGAAGACAAATAGGAGGAAATTTAACACAAATAGATTGAGAGGCACTGAAACAAGAAACACTTTCAACAAAACGTTCCAACTCAATCTCCAGTCTAAAGCCACCCGTATAGAAGAATGATGGAACCAAACAGAAGAAGCCTACATCAAGACTGCCACAGACGTACTCGGCTACAGAGAATACAATCGGAAACCTTGGATCAGTGATGATACATAGCAGAAAGTTAAGGAACGCCGTCAATTTAAGTTGCCAATGTGCCAACATAACAAGGAAGAGGTGAAACGTAGATACGAGAAAACAGCGCGTCAAGTAAAGAAGATGACAAGGAATGATTGAAGAAAATATACAAAAAGCATTCTCAAAGCTGCTGAAGAGGCAACAGCAATCCAAAATATGCAAGCACTACACCAGTGTGTAAGAAAGGTCACTGGTAAAATTACAAACATACCACCTATAAGGGACGCTAATGGTCAAGTACTAACAACAGATGAAGCGCAGTTAAAGAGATGGAAGGAATATTTCGAAGAAGACACCGAAAATTTCCAGTCATCAGTTGACATCTATAATGAAACTAGCAACCCATCCACCAACGAAACGGGAAGTTAAAGATGTCATTAGTAGACTGAAGAACAATAAGACCGCTGGAACAGGCAATATATCCGCCGAAATATTCAAAAGAGTTTCATCTACAACTGCAAGCATATTAACACCAATAACCCAAGAAGTCTGGAATTCTGGGCGAATTCCACTGAAATGGAAACAAGGCTTAATAATTACGATACCCAAGAAAGGTGACCTAAAAGAATGTAGGAACTGGCGCGGTATCTCCCTCCTCAACACAACAATAAAGGTACTCGCAATGATCATCCTTGACAGAATCTCACCTAAGGTCAATGCAAAATTAAGAACAAGCTGGATTTAGACCAGGAAGAAGTTGCACTGATCACATCAACACAATCCGTATCATCACTGAGCAATCCAATGAATGGAATTCACCATTGTATATGCTCTTCGTCGATTTCGAACGCGCATTCAATACGATAAACAGGAACGCAATATGGCAGACACTTTGTGAAATGGACATTCCAAAGAAATTAATTGAACTCATACAAGAAATGTATCGGGATGCTGGAAACCGAATCCAATACAAAGGCAAACAAAGTGAAACATACTACAACACTCGAGGAGTAAGGCAAGGTTGCGTACTCTCACCAATGCTGTTCCTAATCGTATTAGACAGTGTAATGCGGAAACTAGATAACAAGTCCCCTAATAGCATTCAATGGGGGTTAACTGGTAAACGAAATGATTTGGACTATGCAGACGACATATGCTTGCTCACACACAAACACTCCGACATGCAGCAAAAAGTGCAACAGCATTCAGATCTAGCTAACGAAGTTGGTCTCAAGATTCATATCAAGAAAACCAAGATGATGAGGCTGAACACAAATATAACCACACCGATGCACATCAACAATATACAAATTGAAGATGTAAATGAATTCGTATACCTTGGTTGCACAGTAATGAAAACAGGTGGAACAGAAGAAGACATACACAAACGTATAAATAAAGCCAGATATACATTCAAGATGCTACACAAAATCTGGAATACTACTGTCCTGTCGCGCAAGACCAAGATACGAATGTTCAACTCATGTGTGAAATCGGTACTACTGTATGGATGTTAGGCATGGAAGCATACAGGAAAAATCATACAGAAGCTACAGGTGTTTGTAAACAAATGCCTTCGACGAATACTTAAGTGCTTCTGGCCTAACACGATTAGTAACATCAATCTGCACAGAACAATATGTCAGTCAGACATTGAGACCGAAATAAAGCGACGAAAACGGTGATGGATTGGCCACACACTGAGGAAGGCATCAAGTGATATAACGAGGATGTCATTAGACTGGAATCCGCAAGGCAAAAGAAAGGTTGGAAAGCCAGCATGTCATTGAAAAGAACGATGTTAGCAAAGGCAAAACACCTGGAAAAATAATGGGTGGAAATTAAAGCAATAGCCCCCAAATAGAGTAAGATGGTTCAGAATAGTAAACCCTATGCTCCTAAAATTGGAAATAAAGGAAAAAAAAATCGTCTTACATCGCATCAAAATTTAACTCAGCTCAATACATTTTTGTGAGTGCAATGAATTTTGGTTATTCAAAATTCTCAACATAAACATGTTTTTGCTATCCAGCACAGTTTTATGATAAAACCGGGATCACAGAAAATGTTATATATATATAACATATATGTTATATTTTCTGTTGCTTGGCATTAGTTAAAAACTAATGAGGGTTCAGGAATATTTTACATTATTCAGAAACGAAAGCCTTAAACTTTCTTCTCAATAAAATTATATTCAATAAACTTTTGGAAAATCTTAATGCAATTCGATGGATTATTTAGAAATTTCAAATTACAGAATCAACTTTCTCAATTTATTTCGTCTAAGGATGATTGTTGATATTATAAATATCGAGCCCATAGTAACTTGATCACATTTGAATACATTTCAAATAGAACACGAACACAATCTATTTCCAATAGTCACTTGAACTATTTTGATTCGATCATTATATTTTCGTTAAATCGACCAACTTGAAGGTTTTTGGACAAGGATTCGACCTAAAACCATAAATAATAAATTAACTGTTACTTAACGTAAATATTTTGTATTTATTGATTTTAACTGTCAATGAATTAAATCATCATAAAGCATTGATTGATTGAATCAATCGAATCACTTTCACTTTTTATATAATATGAAAAATTGATCTTTGATGAACTGTCAATCAATTTTCATGTGTCTACATACATAGAATTGGCTGATTATGCTTACCTGATTAGTTTATTTGTTCAGCTGCTGTTTATTATGCAAAAAAAAAAATCAAGTAAATTTCATTCTTAATTAGCAAAATGTCACGGTTCGTGATGAGGCCGCCGCCTAATCAAAAAAGGTTAAATTTATTTGTCATGAATTTCTAATTTTTTTTTGTTAACAACATTACATT
This sequence comes from Tipula confusa, assembly GCA_963556175.1. NCBI lineage: Eukaryota > Metazoa > Arthropoda > Insecta > Diptera > Tipulidae > Tipula > Tipula confusa. The sequence goes on from OY744475.1 coordinate 24,168,594, forward strand.
TTTTTTAACATTACGAAGCAAATTTTTGTATACAATGACGTATCGGAATCGAACCGCTCATATCCGAAAATCAAACAACTATCTCCCTCTCTTTCACATCATCAACATCATCATCATCATCATGTTAAAAACGTTTAATTACCCACAGTGATTTAGCCAAAGTGCATTACACTAGTACTAGCGTACATATATAGAAATTTTCTTATCCCATTTCTTATGGGAACATCTCTTTATTTTATAAACAAAAATACAAAATCAAAACATTTTACCGTAATAGAAGATATACATATATATACATATTCTTAAATTTTAATGATTTAACGTTAATTAACTAATTTTTTAACAGAAACATAATATAATATTCCATGCCGAGTTAAATTGTTCTTGAAGAAATCAAAAACGATTTAACGAGAGAAAAAAAATCGTAAAATCACAGGTCGTAACAGTTTTGTATGTAGTTGATGGTGTGTTGTGTTTTAAATTGGATCAAACAATTTATTAATAATCTTCGTTGCAGGTGATAAAATGATTTTTAATGCATCTTGAGGTGAATCTCGATTAATTTTATTATTATTTTTCTCATTTTAATGACTTTAATATTGTCATTATGGTAGACACATTTAGATTTCATTTATATATATATATATATATATATATATATATATATATATATATATATATATATATATATATATATATATATATATATATATAAATTATACATCTAGTGAACGGTGGATAACAATCAGTATTTTTTAATTTTTGGAAATTGGAAAGTCAACATATTTGCAAGCTAATAATATTATAGTTAAAATGCTAAATCTTTTTACAGTGTAAAATCGTAGACTAGTAATTACGACCTATTGTTGATCAAATATTCATTGAAAGTTTAGAAAATACTCTTTTTAGCCATGTTTGGATAAGATGACAATTTACTTTTAACAAAACTAATCCAACATACCATACCAGATTTTTGTCGTTATATATCGGTAAAATGTTTAGAGATTAATGATAACATATTTAGATAACTTCTTCCAGAAATTTTATATTATACCCTCTCTGGAAGAGTGGTTATGTGGAAGCCAACAACGTAAACATCCTGCAAATCCTGCTGAATAAAACGAAGAGCTCAAAGATAGAAAACAACAGAGGGCACGAGCTCGCTAAAGCCAAGAAAATATGTACACTATTTTAGGAACAATGATGCTGTATGGATCCCAATTGGCAACAACAGGAAACGCCGGATCAAATATAAGCTCAACGAGCTGTACAACATCGTTATTAAGGCAGTAGTCGATAACGAGTAGAAAATGGACAAACTAGGGCATAATTTGTTGACAATTTTAGACTTTAGTCAAATCTAGAACCTCCAAACCAAATATTTCGTTAGGACGAGGACACATTTAATTTTGACAAAACTCAAGTAATTCAGCATAGTTGAGCATCCTTAAGAGGGAAGGTTTACCAGTTGCTGGTACTGACTGCTGGTATCAAGCTGGAAATCTACGGAAGAGGCTGATCAATATTTAATACATCAGCTGGTCAATATTTAATACTTACTTCGTAAAGTGAAAACAAATGCAGGAAGCATCGACCTCAACATTAAGCTCCCCTCACTAACATTTTTAAAGCCCTATAAAATATGAGCCTAAAAATATCAATAGAAGGAGCCCAACACTGAAACCGATCAACGATTATATAACTACTCGACACACAAGAAACATGCATCACCGAATAGGTCTACGACCTGCTCCAGATGAAAGACTTAGGCACTCATGCAGAGAAAAATACAAATAAAAGCCTCGTAAGCTTTTTGTCCTCGTCTCTTCGTGAGATGAATGGATATGGGAACCGCATAATCCACGCCAGTAGTCTAAGCAGCCGTATAACTTTTACCGTGATAGTGGTAAACTGCCCATTAATTTCTGGCAATTGGTCTTGAACTTGTACGGCATTTAACAGGTAATACATCTATGAAATATGTTCTTTGCCATTTAGCATTTAGTACTCGTGGTGGCTTAATATAAATGGATCTCTCGAAGAATTAAGTTGGTAGAAAATCGTATTATTTAACTCAGTAATCTTTGTAGCTTCCGAAACGATGAATATTTGGTTAAGGCGTTTTATTGAACAACTCATTAGAATGCGCGCGGATCGAAGTGAAAGTAAATATTTTGATTGATGTATCTTCATCGTAATTTTGTTTTTGAGGTGGCCATGTCTCGATAGGTTGCAGCAACCAACTAGGACCATGCCAATAGAGAAAATGTGATTGACGTTTTTTGGAAGTTTTTTGGAAGATAGACCATGAGAAGAGCAGTTCGCTGGGACGGCTGGGCTTGGATGGATCAGATCGCCATACTATTTTTGATAATGCTTGTCAGATTGAGACACGCGCTCTTAACGATACATTTGCTCAATATCGGCAGAGAAGGCTATTCAGTGTTCCCTAAAATGTAAAATGATGTAATATGTTAGATTGAATCGCAGCACCAATGGCCATCAAATACAACCCTTAGTTTGCTGGTATTGTTTAATTTCTTGATTACGCCATGGTGTGGTAAATAGAAATGTTTTTGTGATTCTTCTGCTGCAGTTATTGATAGATTATGTGTGTTAAAACATTCATAATTGATCATGAATTCGTGATACAGTTTTGTAAATTCTGAATCTGCGTGCCATACGCAAGGCTTTAAGCCTCTGAATAGCCTTTGCAAGTGAATCACCCAAGGTATTTGTTGATGTCTTAAACGGAAGTTTTACTATGAATGGTCCTTCTTTGTTCCAGCATACGACTTTAAATCGACATATACGTTTTGAGGAAAGAGCTAGCTTGTAATTTTTGACATCACCGAGGCATCAATGGGAAATTTAGATGAGGCTTTAAGTTTTAACCTTATTTTAAACAAACCTTTTGATTTGCCAATGATATAGCTTGTTCCAATCAAATGAAGTAAACTCGGGCATTCTTTTCTCTAATTGAAGGCGTTACGCCCAGGATTCTGTTTGCAATTTGAAACTTGTTTGTGATCCACTATGGTGGTGGGATGAATTGCAAATGTGATGCTATTAAAGATATAAAATGATTGAAATTGTTATAATCATTCCTCAAATTGTTAATCACTTCCGACAATATGTTGACTTCATACTTTAATGTAGAAGAGTGTTGTGTTTTTTACCACAATCGACATTTGGAGGTTCACCTGAATATGGGATGACTATCGCTTAGGCAGTTGAAGCAGCGATTAGTGTTTTTTGCAAATTATCTCCTCCTATATTAGCGGACGCCTATTACGATGTTGATAATGGTTGAAAAACTGACATCTTTGTCTTATAGTTGTTGTTGCATTTTCACATTTTAGTGTATCCGAATTTCGACGAGGTTAAATATTTTGATTTGATTGGCCGTCGGTAGAGTACACACGTGATAGATTATCGTACATTTTTAAAAAAAAATCATATCAGCGAATTTGCTTTACTAACACTTTTTATCGATCTGGACTTTTTTTAATGATTTATCCACTAGAACCAATCTACTTACATATTGTCCAACATTAACCACATAAATTTCTTTGTGATAAGTCCGTTCCTCTTCTATATCCATGAAATAGTGCGGATAGACAATAGAAATGGACTTGTATATTCATTATTTGTTATTGATAAATCTACTATTAGAAAAAAAGGCAATTCAACACAACAACACCGCCGCATAATTGGAACTCATACATTAACATTTGAGATGCTCTTAATACATCGGGCTTAAATAGAGGCTTGCCTAAACACTAGGTCATTAGCTCCAAACGATGTCGCTCGAAAACTTCAGTTAAAACATTTGACCTTGGAAGGCCGAGTTGTTGTGTTGCTTGCTCTGTGACGAAAGAAACTTGTGACCCTGAATTGATTAGTGCCCATAATATGTTGAAACCATCGGTAATATTCTGTGCTTTCACTAGGGCTGTTGCTAAAAGAATTTAACATTTAACTATACTGGTACAATTTGTTGTTGTGTGGTGAGACAAATTATTACTTGGTTGTATGTCGGTTCCAAAAGCGCGTTTTAGTGGTTGTAGTTGAAACTTTACTTGATGAATTGTTATTAAATGCTATCGAATGCTTCCAAAGATTGGAAACCATTTTCTAGAAATTTCAAAAATTGGCTTGTTTTTTGAAACTCTCTTGGATGCTCTTGAGAGCTTTCGTAAAGGCGTTGTGAATTGTTCAATTTTTTTTTTCGTTTTTCATTTGATCATAGTAGTGGTTTCGTATTGGTTAACATGTTGATTAAATAAAGTGTTGAGCAGATTAGAAACGAGCAATCTCCAGTTGTTGAAGCTGTTTTCTAAAATCTCCTAGCTGCAGCCCATTTTGGTAATTGGCTGAATTCAAGGATTGACTCATACTTCGGGTAATTGATCGTGTCTGAATTTGCTTGTCAATGCTGCCTGATAAACTCTGCCGTTGTTGTTGACGTCTTTGGTTGAGGCAATGCTGAAATTTTTAAATGTGTTTGTAGCAACTGCTTTTGGAGTAGATGGCGGCCCTGGTTTATTTAGGCGTTGGTGCATATCAGCAATGGTGCTTTTGTAGTTTTACGCCAATTTTTGTTATCCTTGTAGTATTGATCTTTAGATATCAGTTGTGGTTGGAATTCTCAGATGTTGGTATTGGTTTTCTGCACTGATCTGTTTGTCTTGTAGTTTAAGATGAATAGCTCTATCACTTCTGCCTTTTGAAGTTATTTCCGCACTAGCTCCTCTTTGTCCATAGTTATAAATATAGTTGTAAGCAAATTACTGTTTTGCGGTTTTTAACTTTGTTTATACCAGTTATGTTTGGCTATCTGTCAAATATTAAACAACTGGTAGTTGGTTGGTTTGAAGGTCCAATGAAATCTCTACAAATAATCGTTCGAAGAACTGGCTAATTAAAAGATTACCACTGGTATATCTTTTAATTAGAAGTGAGAACAACCGATTTGTTTATGAGTAGAATGAAAGCGATGATTTATGTACAAATTTTATCAACAAATTTAAAAATTAAAAATTGAACATTCTTCATTTTGCATAAGATAACGTTTAAAACTTGGGCAGCTGTGAAAACAAAATTTACAAAAAAAAACTGACTGTGTCCGAAACTCATGATAAATATTTGTGAATACAAATTTTTGACATTTATTTGATAAAAACGAAGACACCGAATTTAGATCACGGTCATTTGTTTTGATAATTTTTGCCAGATACCAAATTCTATAATAAAAGGCAACTTCATCGCGTAGCACACTCGGATATAAACAATAAAACACATAAAATTCACTGTCATCCAATAGTACCATTCCAAATTCATATCAGAAAAATTTGAACTTTTTCGTTGCTATGACAATTTCAATAAACAATGCACCCAATTAGTGTAATTTTTCGTAATAGTTTTTATACCTTACAAAAAACAATTTTTGAAAACATATGAGGCGGGGAAATATTTCAATCAATTATTATACTTTTCAGACAGCGTAATAAAAATTGGGGAATGTAGGGACATATTTTTTCCAATAAAAGTCAAAAATTGTATTCACGAAGATAAAGTTTACCGACATGAGCCGATAGGCGAGTATCATAAATCATCTGAGTGAATAACAGCCATTATATGTGAGTAGAATACGATATTTTGTCCACGACCAATAAATACTATTGTATTTTATAATTAAGTCCTTTAAATAATCATAAAATAATTTCCGTCGACATGTTGACGTCTTATTAAAAGAAAGAATGATGAAATGATGAAATGTCAAAAATGATTTTTTTTTTAGTTATCTAAATAACTGTAACTGTATTTATTTTAAACATTTATTTAGTACAATACAATATTATTTTTTTATATTAAAAGTAATATGTGAATAATTTTTCAGTTTGATAGCAGGGAAAGAATTAATGTCAAAATCGATATTCTGGTTAATTTGAGAAACGTTTTTATTGCATTCATAGGCTTCGTAAGTATTTTTAACGGACCCATTTGACAAGATAATTTCAGGAGTAGCAGTGATACTTTGATTGCATTCATGGGTTTGGTAAGATTGATCAAAGGTATTATTTCTTTGGATAGAGCTTGATTTTTTTTTAGCTGTGTCGGTTTTATTTCTTATAGAGTCACCTATGTAACCTTCCGCTACTGCCGGAGACTTCCATCTGCCATGCCGTTTTAGGGTCGTAATGTCCCCACCTGAGTCAACAAGAAGCGTTGCAGATGTTCTGCGAAAACTGTGTCCAGAATATTTTGCGGGATTCGGTAATTGTAGAAAGTAAGCGATATCTTTTCCCATTTTGGTGAATTTGTTAATTCCAATTCTTTGGGTCGTGCTTTAAAAAAAATTACTTCTAAATAAGTACTTCTTACATATTTGGTAAAAATTGTTGGTGGTTATAAATTTTCGAGCAATTTTTGTTTTAGTGTTAGGCACATTTACTATAAAAGTTGATCCAAGATCTTGCAAATCATTGATTTTCATGCAGTACATCTCATTAGCTCGACAAGCACCCATTATTCCCATTATTAACGCAACCTTAAACAAAGAAAAAATAATTGTACTTAATATTTGAAACCAATTATTTAAATCTTACCTTTGTTACAAGGTATTTATTATCACATGCTGTAGTAAGAAAATAATTGATATTTTCTGATGAAAAAGTGTCTGCTTTTTTAGGTTGAAAACCTCCAATTTTTCGTTTTAGAAATGTTTTTGCTTTCTTTTCTTTATACGCCGTCATATACAATTTTCTTGATTTTTCGGGTAATAAGTTTAATGAAATGATTTCGGCATGTTCTTTTATTTCTGGTGGTGTTGAACAAATATTTTAAAGTATTTTGCTTCCTGTATTTCAATTTATTTATAATGAAAATGATTAATCACTGCTAGCAATGCATATTGGATATCATTATAATTGAAGAAACAAAAGTATAATGAGTACTATTATACGATAGTCGTGGACAAACTGATTTTTTGTTCTATTTGCAACTAAAATATAGATTACTTTTATAAGGAAGGGAAAAAAGGAATTGAAATCGACATTAAATTCCTGTTATGAAAATATAACCAACCATTGGAAACATATAGTGTTGATTTTCTCATTTAGCGGAGGACGTACATTTTCTTAAGAATTTGTAAGATATTACCATACATTTTCCAACGCATTAAACCTGTATACAAGAAACACCTATATATTACTCACCACAATTCAAGAAAACCAACCTTTAAAAACCAATTCGTTTATGCGTTTAATGCTTCAATTAACAACACATATCTTAAATTATATTTTTTTTTCATTTCCGTTCGATTGAAATTAAGGTAAATGCTCAAGAAACGATCAAACTTAACAATTAAAATTAGAAATTTGATAATTTTTTGTATTGTATTGAATATGCTACCCACCATCTATTTACACAGGGGGGGATAATTAGATATTTTAGAATCACACACACGACCCAATCATAATGATAAAGCAATATCATCAATAATTTTTTTTGAACACTTCACTGAAGACAATATCATATACACAAAAAATATTACTCTTTCCACTTGTGATTTTTCATTGTGTATCATATATTTACCTTAAAGACAATGTAACATTATGGTTAAGTAACACCGCTCCTTGATTTGTTTTTTGATTTTTAAATCGAATTCTGTTTAAAATTAAAAAAAAAAAAAAAAGTTATTACATTTTGATCAACTTGACGATCAATAATAATACTGAAAAAAAAAAATTTAAAATTAAATGAGATCATATCCGTATACAATTTAAATTAGATTGTCATCGTCTCTTCATAACGTTCACGAATGTGGAAAATACACAATAGATTTTATTATTTAAATGATTCTTGAGTATATAAATGGTTACTTATGAACAGGTTTAATTATCCGTGTAAGACAAACATGTATATAGACGACGCATGGTATAAAAGAAAATCACATTAATGTTACGTTTGGTTTTGTAATTAAGAAAATGATTGAAGTGGAAAATATTAAAAAATTATAGCGAAAAAATGTTATGCTGATGAAGCGGATGGGTGTGAGGTCAGTTAAAAATTTTTTTTCGATCTTTATTCTTAAGGTGTGGACGCATTTTTTTTATCGATATCCGATTAGGTACTCAATTTCTTATGTATCCCGGGCGCATCATATAAATATTAAATTTCACTCATATATCGTATATAGGCATCAGCCGAGTCATAATTTAAACAGTAAACGATACATCAAATATATTTTAGTATTTTAGTGCTAATCTTAAGTGTTATCATGGATGACCTTTGTTGATTTGTTATTGTTATTGTGTAAATTTATGGACATTGATTGAATGGAAGCAATCAAAATACAGTAAATAAAATTTGCAAATATAAAAGAGATATTTTCCATATCACTTTCACCAATCTTGTGGTGAACTATTTATTTTTCTCGCCTTTTTCGGCTTCGATACAATGTTATATGTTATGCCGGAGTTAAATTCTTATTTATATATATATACATACATACAAATTTTATCTGATATCATATGGCGATAAGATAATAAAATTTATATATTTAAAAAAAAATACGTTTAGCGACACACTACCAATTTTATATATAAAATACAATTTATATTAAACCTCTTAAGATAAAAATCGTATAATTGAATTTAAGTCTCGATATATTGGAAAATTACGATTATTCGTTCGAGATAAGCGCGTTACTAAAAGCGCCAATTTCTTAATTACACTTTGTTTTTTTTCTCCGTTGTATTGCCTCTGTGTAATACAGTGAAACGCGTTTGTCTTTTAAAAATTGAATTTTGTATTCAGTGTTTAATGTTAAAATATGCACTTTTGTAATTAATCCTTCTCATAATACGTTTTCCATTAAGGGCGTAAAACACTTTAGTTTGAGGAAGAAATTAAAGTTCTTCATATATTTGATTGGGATTAGTGGTAAAATATTTTTATAGAAGCTGGCTTTATTGAATTGTTGTAAGATCCTTTATTTCCGTTTTTCTGTTTTTAAGATCAGTGGTCAAACTCATCACAAAATATGACACATAAAGCCAAACTCATGTAGCAAATAATCAGTGTCGTAGATATATTCTTATTGCGAATTGCAGCATGCTATATGCATATGCATAAAATTGAGGATACTGAAACCAATAAAGCAGCATTTTGTGGCCTACAAATTTTCGTCGTTAGCATGGCATAAAATACTTATTGCACCGTAAAATCACCGTAGAGGAACCCATGAAAAAAACCTGACCAGTTCAATGCATCAAGGGCCACACTAAAGCTTACTGTACGCTGAATGAAGCTTGTGTTATTTGTGGCGAACTTCATGATTCGAAACAGTGCAATAGAACAAAAAATGATCCATCAGTGAAGCGCTACAGTAATTGTTGTAAGAATCACGCTGCTAATTACCGAGGCTGTCCAGTTTATCTGGACTTTAAACGCAAAACTACCTCAAAATTGCGATATGAGCAACGAGTGTTTAAGTCACAATACAATCAAAGCAATATGATTTCAATAAATTTTATTGTCCCACCAATCGATGTATTTCCAAACGCACAAAACAATAATATCCAGATAGCTGAAAATAGTTTTTCGAAACCAGGCATCTCCTATGCAAATATTCTAAAGGGTACAGTACTTACACTAAAAGTTCACTATAATGACGGAGAGTCAAATATCCATGTTACCATAAATAAACTCTCTAAAACAATTCAAAGCTTCATGATGATGATGGAAAAACAAATGAGCATGATGATGCAAAATTTAAACACACTAACACGCAATAAAAAGCAGCAATTTACTGATTATTTTAATCAGCTGGACATAAAATTTCTTGCAGGAGGCGATTACAATGCTAAACATTTACAATGTGGTTCGAGGCTGACTTCACCTAAAGGTAAACAACTTTATTAAGCAACTATCCAGAAAAATCTAGGTTTCTTATCTTCTCATTACCCTACTTACTGGCCTACAGATAGAAAGAAAATACCAGATCTTATAGACTTTAGTGTAACAAAAGGAATCGCCCGTACCAATGCTCAAGTAGACGATTGCTATGACCTATCATCTGATCACTCTCCAATTATAGTCAAATTGAGTACCGATGCTTTAAAAATTGATCCACCTATATACGTCTAACAAGCACATTTATTAAATGGGATAAATATATGAAATGTCATTGAACAGAACTGCCAACTGGACATCCCTCTGTCCACACCAAAAGATATTGAAGTAGCAACAAAAAATTGAAGAGCCAATAGACCAACACCTAGCATTCAGCAGTTAATTCAAGAAAAGCGGAAAATACGCCGGCAATGACAGCACCAAAAGTCTTCACTACTCAAAAAGAAATTAAATAATGCTATTAAAGCTCTAAAACGAGCTTTGGTAGAGGAAGCAGATCAAGGAATACAGAATTACCTGAGTGAACTCGCAGCAACGGAAAAACGGATTACTCACTATGGAAGACAGCAAAAAAATTAAGAAGGCCAGCCCTATCGAATCCACCAATTAGACAACCAGATGGCCACTGGGCCAGAAGTGACATTAAAAAGGCTAATGTTTTCTCCAACCACCTTAAAAAAGTATTTACACCAAATGAGCAAAGCAGTGTTAGTATACTGTCGGATTATGCAAAGGTTGATTATATCGTAAATCCTATCAAATTTAAGTGGAAAAGTGTTAAAACTAGCGTTAAAAGTCTAAACCCAAAGAAAGCTCCAGGACATGATTTAATTACCAGAAAAATGCACAAAACTCTTAACCTTTATATTTAATGCAATAATGAGATGTGGATATCTCCCTAAAAAATTAAAAACGTCACTAATTATAATGATCCCGAAGCCTGGTAAGGACGAAACGCATGTCGCGTCATACAAGCCGATACAAGTCTTCTTCCGACAGTTTCAACACTTTTTGAAAAAATGTTACTACAAAAATTAAAACCAATATTTTCTGCAGAGTACATTATACCAGACCACCCGTTTGGGTTTCATGACCAGCATAATACGGTAGCTCTAGAGGAAAAGAAATACTGTTCCGCCGTTTTTCTGGGTATTGCACAAACTTTTGGCAAAGTGTGGCATGAGGGCCTGATATACAAAATAAAAAATCTGCTCCCAAACAAATTTCATGCAATTCTTGAAAATTATCTATTCGAAAGAAAATTTTAGGTCAAGCAAAATGAAGCCATTACCGAACTAAATCGGATAAACGCAGGGGTTCTACAAGGAAGCGTATTGGGACACAAAACAATGGTTAGTGGTAATTTTTGTCAGATGCTTCCAGTCGTTCCTAGGAGAACTTATACAGATATCATGGAATGCTGCATTAAATCAAGTGCAATTTGGAATGATTTTAAACAGCTAACTCTTTTACCAAACATGTGGATTGAGGGTCAAAATGAGCAAAATGATTGGTTTTTAAAATAGAATCAGCCGAATTGTCTCGCGGGTAGCAGAAATATATGAAGAAGATATTGTTGTAATACCCATAGAAATTAACTGGGAGATTGAGCCAAATTTTAAAGATTTGTAGCAAATTTCAATGAATCGAGAGATAATTGATTTGATCGATGGTAACTCCCAAATCTATTTTAGCGCCGATTCTGTTGTCAGTGAAGATCCAAATGACTCTTCCAACTTTTCTGTTGAATTTATTAATGAGAAAATTCCATCCGGCATTCCACCTCATGTGTTGCTGCTTAAGCAACATATTATCACCATATTATCACCTGTGAAACTTAAACATAAAAGCCATATTTTGGTCTATTCAGACTTACTTAGTTCAATTTGTTCTCTAATGCAGATATGTCGTAAGACGAAAATTATTTCGAAACCCGGTAAAATATTATTGTTTCGTCTTTACTCTTTCTTCTTTACTAATTGTCTCTATTAATTTTTTAATGCAACTTTTAAGTAATATATATTTGTAGTAATTCAGAAAACTTTTCGCGAATAAGAAGTGTGGGAATATCACTTTTCTGGTGCATTTAACATCAAATTCTTTATATTTTATTTTACAAAATTTTAATCGAATTTAAGGCAAATACAACGACTTTTTTACTAGTGGCATCTGTTGACATATTGCTTGAACTAACAGTATATCGAAAAGTTTAGTTTGAAAAGACTTCAGGCACACAGCACTTCTGGATATATGGAACTACAACAAAAGTTTGATACTGTGCTTCAACTTTGAGGCATAAGTTTCAGTATTTGAAGAGGCTCTTTCGTGGTGAGGTTGCCATTTTATTAAGGCACATTAGTGTCATTGTAATTATATTGACGCCTTGAAAATACTCAAAGATCGGTATGATCGTAAACGTCGCAACCGAACAAACAAACGAACAGTCAAACAAACGAAACGCTACATCAAATAATGCCAAGCAGCTCATAAGTGTTATGAGGCAAATGGAAGTTATGAGGCGCAATATATAGTCGACTTGGAAATCCCGGCATTTTCGTATTTTATTGGCTTTATTTCTCGAAAAATTATGACGTTTTGGAGTCTGAAAATATGTCACTTAATAAAACAAATCCTAAAACTAAATTGAAAAGTCACATATTAATGATTAATTCGGGATAAAATTGTCCAATGTACAATGAAACTGCGACCATTCTCTATTTGCATACAAGTTGTTTAATTAAATGGATAATGTCATTATATAATGTTGGTCAACACCGAAATTGGGTAAATACAAATGTTAGATGCTTTAACGGTTTGAGCCTTAAAAATTTAATCGAAAAATATACATCATAAAACGGCGCTGCAACCATTGTCGAGGAAACCTTCTTTCAAAGAAAGTCGATTTTGCCCCCAGCAAATGTCAAAATTTTGAATTCTTTTGGACGGGAATCAGTATGTGCGCTATCAATTCGGGTGTTCGAGCAACCTTTATCACAGAGGAGTGCGTGCAGCGATTAATATTGAGAAGAGACAATGCTAAATTATCATTCAATAGCTGAGGGATTACAAGCGCTGGATCAAACAAGAAAAAGAAAAGTTTCGTTGGTCGACAGTACGACCAGCAACTCATTCGGAGTTTTCATTGTATTATCTAAAATTACGTCAAATCTACCCCCTTAGTATATAAAAATATAAGTTTAGTCGGAACTACAATCTAATGTTGTGTGCCTTAAAAGACTAAACTAACTAAACTAAATTATAATGAGTTAGTTCATGCTATATCTAGATAGATGGAACTACCACAACGGTTGCTTGTTGTGCCATAACTTGAAGTTAAACTAAACCAAAAAATATTATAGTTATTTAATAATTTAAAATTATTATAGTAATTTTATATTTTTTTTTGAAAAGTCACCGAATAGTTACTTCGAAAATGTACTTTTTAGCTACCACCTATGAGGCAATAGTGGAAGCTTGAATAATTTGAAAAGTTTAGTTTGAAAAGTCGATTAAGGCACACAGCATACATTTTTATTTCGATTTCTATGCAAACATTTAATTTATTAATTTTATTTATTATATAAATAAATAATAAATTATTTATTTTTATAATTTATTTATAATAAATTAAAATAATTTTTCATAATTTTAATAAATAAATAATAAATTATTTATTTTTATAATTTATTTATAATAAATTAAAATAATTTTTCATAATTTTAAGTATTTTAGTATGAGAGCGTAGAGTATATAAACATAAAATAATTTAGATGACAGACGAAAATAATTTATGGGGAATTATGTGTTTTAAATTTTCGACGAAAGTCGATCAATTTTGACCGCGTTGAAACAAATACTACAAATTTATTTGAACGAACACAAAACGAAGGCGATCGAAATCAATATTAAGGCCCCTTTAGCTGCATTCTACCATATAAAAGTGAATCCAACATGAAAAAAATATCATAAACATTCTAATTGGAAAAGGCAGAAATCAAATATGTTTATTTGGTGGAAATGTTTCAACAAAATGTGTCAATTTTTTCCCCTAATTTTTTGTTGCGTTGGTTTTATTTCTTTCCCCTTAAAAAGAAGCACTGATTATTTTGGTAAAGTTTAACATTCGAAACAAAAACGGAACAGACTGATTTTGTCTCTTTTACAGGGTGTTTAATAATATAAAACAATATCCAAAATATTTTTTATTAAACTTTCATTTGTTTTGTTTTTTTTCGTTACCTCTTTAAACTCTTTAAAATATTTTCTTTTAAATATTTATGAAAAAATAACAGAACGTTTATTTTATTTTGAATGTTGCCCTCTTTGAAGAGCAGCTTTTGATTAAAAATTGGCAATAGTAAATCAATAAATCTAACGTCAATCTCGGATTAAAATGTCGATTTTAAAATACCTCTTAAAATAATCATTTTGTCACAGTAGCATATAAAAGCCAATGTAGAGCGCCCCTTTTGTAAAACCTTGTGAGTCGTACTCTTACCAAAATCTCATTAACATTATGACTTTAATTCGTTTGAAGCCTTTTCTGTAGCTATGGTATAACCATAAGAATATATGGATATAAAGAAAAGTTACAGTAATTAAGATTTAAGTATTTGTTAGATTTTTATTTTTTTGTCATTTTCGTGACTGACCTTAGAATAAATTTCAATTAAAGTAAAACTTTTTTTTTTTTAATTTTATTTATCTTTAACTTGTTCGGTTTATCAAATAAATGAATATATGTACGGTAAAGTACAATTTTATTATTTCCATCTTAATTTTATGTTAGGAGGTACTTATTGTGGTGAACTTGTTTAATTTGTGAAATGTGGGACATATCGAACTATATTGTGTATTAATTGTTGGTTATTAGTTCGATTTATTTTTTTGTATACAAATAGTTATGAAATAAGTGGAGGAGTGGTTTTGTCTCTGATTTAGATATATCTAAAATTTAAATCTTAATTAGTATTGAAGAATGAAGAACTATTTTACTATATATATATATATATATATATATATATATATATATATATATATATATATATATATATATATATATATATATTTATATTATATATATATATATATATATATATATATATATATATATGAGTCATTCCATTATATTTCGGACAGCCTCCAAAATTCATCTCTTCGATTTTGATTTTTTTATTTTTTTCACTTTCCTTATTAAAAATAAGTAGACCCTTATTTTTTTTTTTTTTTTTGTACCTATGGTTGTCCCGTTATTCGAGTTTTTAGTTTTGACAGTTTTCAAATTTTGATTTTTGACTCCTACATTAAATATTGTATCTTCGGTTCTAAAATGAGTTTTTCATAAACAGTAGCATTTTAGAAAGGTATTAAGCTGTTCTATATTATTTCATAATTTATTTTTATAAAATACCGTTATCTTTGGAGTTATGGTTAGATATATCTATGTTTATACTTCCACCGCTAGAGGGCTAAAGATACCAAAATTTAAATATACCCGATGCACCATTTGATAGGCAATTTGTTCACCTTTTATAAAAAAGTAAAATTACTTTCGTCCACGGCTATAGTTTAGCCGCCAGAAGACTTCAAAGTTGAAAAAACGTGTTTTTTTAGAAAAAAAAATTCTATTAGTTGCGAAATGAGAATGAAAGTATACACTTAACGGACATTTTTTGTATAATTTTGATACAAAATACAGCAATAAATAGAAAAACGGCCAGTTTTGAAATATTTTGGTTAGAACTCGACCCCCAGAGGGAAGATAAATTGAAATTAATTAATTTTTTAAGCTTTTTCCTGCCAAAAATTGCTGTAAATGTTTAGTTATTATGATTAAATGCAAGTTTTTTTTCTGTTTTTGTATAAAATAAATCAGTTATTCAATTAAGCGCCTATTTGCAACTATTCCAGATACAGGTAAACCACCAGAAGACCGCAAAATTGTAATTAACAAATTTTTTTTAGGCGTTTTAGAGTAAACCGGCAAAAAGACGATACATTTAAATAAAAAAAAATGTAATTTTTACAATTGTTTTTACAAAATATTTATATTTTTTCATGACGATTTTTACAAAGAACATATATTTACAGTAAGAGAATTTGAGAACATTTTAGTTCTAATAAATGTTTTATCAGAGCTCGGCATTATTTGATGAGTTTGCCGGGTATTTTGCACTGTTTTAATATTAGAAAATCTTTTATTAAGTTTTGTTTTAGTTTTTGCATATTCTTCTTTGGTTACATAACCGAAACGAATAGACTGTATGGTTAAAATTTATAATTCTCTGCAAAATCCAAAACAACAACATATTCTCCAACTTGCAGATCATTTTTTACGAGCTTTAAATAACTTGATTGTTGTTTAGTGATAAAATCGTGTTTACGCAGTACTGCTAGGCCATATTTTGATTCTGATAAAATTTCGACGACTTCATCAACAGAAGATATAATCTTCTGCAATTTAAACACATTTTCAACAGGATTCCAATAACTGTATGTTACTTCGTTCATTTCTTCAGCGTCTGCTGCGGCTTTTATTTGTTTCAGGAAATCATCCAATAACACATTGCAGTCTTCACAATCACCGTTACAGCAATCCCAGGTCAAATTTTCACAGGATACTCTTTTTAACAGTTCTCTTTCATTATTAATAACAGGGTCGCATTGTAAAATTTTTGTTATAACTGGACATAACAAATTGTTGTTCTGATGAATTATACAAACACATTCATTATGCGTTCCGCATAATTATATTAGCTTTATATTTATATTAGCTTTCCCGCTAATATACATTCTTTTGGCCGAAGCTCTGCAAACTTGGAGAATCCAATGTTGTCAGATGGATATTTTTCCAAAAACGCCTTATAAGCCTCAGATAAACTGCACAAGACAAGTAGTTTCTGCTTTTGAACCCGATTTCCATTAACATCACGAACACTTATGCAGTCATTTAATCCGGGAAGCTGTCGGCTGATATCCATACTTTTGTAGAATTCCGTAACTGTGGTTATTGTTTCTGAAGAAATTCCAGACCTCCTTTTTCTTGGCCCAGGTAAGCTGCCATATCCTCTCTCCTTGATTAAATTCTTTGATTTTAATACTATGTGTTTTGTTGCCTGGAACTTATCCATAATTCTGGTTACTGACCAATTTTCAGGTATTAAAGTAAGCAGCAATACACGATTGTCGTAGTTTTCCTCGCGATTAAATGCTTCCAAAATATTGTTAAGAATGTTTCCGTTATCATCATGAAGATTTGACTGTTCAGCATCTATTGGTGATATTTTGGGCACCGGAACGCACAAAACATTTTCACAAGTGAGCCTGACCACTTTTTCCAGCTGCTTTTGGCGATACAATGATTCTGTGAGCCTGTATTTGTTTACAGGAGATCCACCCAATCGTTCACATGATTCGGTGAAAATATCATGATACACCGACTGAAGAATTTCATGTGGTGGTGATGAATTTTCCGATAGAATTTCATGTGGTGGTGATATACTGGACGAGGATGTTGAACAGCTTGCCGGTGTACTTGGTAAACTTACAACTTCGGTTAACCTATACAATTTAGCTCTGCATTTGTTACAAATTCTTTTATTTGTTATTTCACGATTTAAAAATTGTTGAGCTTTTTCAGCTAGTTTTACACTAATAGCATTAGAATTATTTTTCAAATTTTTATGGTTTTCCAAATCAAAAGGATTACAGCATTCCGGATTAACCATTTTGTATTTTAAATTCGATATTTCACACCAATAATAAATTTACGAAAGAGATACTTTATAGTCCACTTTTAGATATTAACTGAAGAGCCAAAAATGTTGTACGTTTATTTATATGAGCCTAGTTTATTATTTGCCGTATAGTCATAAAATGTAATAAAATATATATATATATATATATATATATATATATATATATATATATATATATATATATATATATATATATGGGTCATTCCATTATAAAACAGACGATTTTTGCATTTTTCGAAATTCACCTCTTAGATTTCGATTTTTTTATTTGTTTCACTTTCCTTATTAAAAATAAGTAGACCCCTATTTTTTTTTTTTTTTTTGTACCTATGGTTGTCCCGTTATTCGAGTTTTTAGTTTTGACAGTTTTCAAATTTTGATTTTTGACTCCTACATTAAATATTGTATCTTCGGTTCTATATATTTATATACATATATATATATATATATATATATATATATATATATATATATATATATATATATATATATATGTATATAAATATATATGTTTGTATATAAATAGCTACACTTGCTGTATATTTGTGTGAACCAAAGATACCAGCAGCATCTTCAAAAGCAGTAAAACCAGACCCACAAATAATCAAAATATGAACATCAGCAACTCCATAGCGTAAATAAGCAGCAAGTAGAGGTATTTAAATCACAGACATCAAAAAAATTAATAAGGAACTAAAAAAGTCAGTAAGATTGTCAAATTATCCGGAACAATGCAAGAAATAACTTACTATAGAACTATATGATGATTAACAATAAAACAAAGAGTAAAGTGCCTTCCATAGAATCCTTGTTCCTTAATACTCAGAAAAAGGGGCTTGATAAAATTTAAATGATGCAGTAGAAAAAATTTTCTTCATAAAGGTTATACTCATTTTTGTTTTAAAGGTTTCTTGATGCTTTGATAAGTTTTGATTTTTAGATAAAAATTCTTTATTCTTACTAAGCATGCTAACAGATCCAAATAATCCGCATTTTAGACATTTTCACAATCATATTCGTTCAAACAATAATTTTTTGTCATTTGCTTCAATGGGAGCCAATGTCCAATAAAGTAACTTTTGTGAATGAAGACGTAGAAGTTTTCGAGCCCTATTTAATAATTCACTGATCTTCATATTCTATCGCCGAACATGAATCCAATAACATTCTCGATTCCTTTTCCTTTTGGGGAATCAGAATGGCATACAGTTATCTAGAGTCCGCAACTACATTAGCATGCTTCAGTTTTAATATGCCTTAACATCAATTCGAATAAATTTCAATCCTATGGTTAGGGCAGAAAAGACACAACAGTGGATGGTTGATTCTAATTTACAATTTAAATGAAACAATATAACAACAAATATGTTAGGGCCGAGCCATATATAAGACTTACAGGTCATGTTGCTCAAATATAGCAGAAGATTCAAGGGGCTCATGAAGCTGAGCTCATCGCTTCGTTACCAGAAAAAAACTGCCTAGAATAATTTTCTAAGATGTTGACAGATCAGAGCAGCTTGAAAATAACAAAATCGAAATTATGACTCAAAGCAAAGAAATCATAAATGATGTAAAAAAGCTTGAAAGCTTCCGACCACTCTCTGAGAAGCAAAATATGCACAGCATACAAAACGGCCTTGAACTTAGCCATTCGAAAAAATATTTTATACCAGAATAGTTGGACAAAAAATTAGATAACCTGCATAAGAAAAGAAGATTGATATACTCTGCAAGCAGGAAACTAATAAGGTTAAATGAAGAGTTTAACTAAGACCTAGAGGTACTTAAAATATCTCAATTTTGCGACTCACACTGTGTATGTGTTAAAGTCCTCGTAGGAGAGTTCGATGCAAAAAAAAGCTAAACAACCTTTTGCCACAATGGTGAATCAAATATTAATCTACTTGTGAGTGGTGGGTTGTTGAGGAAAGTAATCGACTGGGGAGTAAAAGAAAACTGAAAGCGATTACCGGGTGATAGTTATCACTTTAAAGCTAAATGCACATACATAATGATAATAAACCTCAAAATAACATTTCCCGATATGTACTGAAGCGTGCAAATTGAAAAAAGTTCGCCAATTTGTTTTACTTACCTTGGCATAAAGATGATCGGACGAGTATATAACGAAAACATGCTCACATAGGAAAATTACCATGGTGGATAAATAAGTTAACCGAAAAAGAGGAATAGTAACAAGGATGCGCAAAATAAATTAAAAAGAGGAGGACACAACATTAAGACTGTAAAAGAAATTCAGCAATATAGCATGCCTTAATGAATAATTCAGTGATGGGAATAGAACAAGCCAAATTAGTCTAGATAAGTACATTTCAGAGCATGATAATACAGAACCATGGGGCTTCGTGTATAAATTTAGCACGGTAAGGCTTAAAACTACTGAAGTACTGAGCACTTTAACATATAGAAAGAGAGAGAGAGAGCCTGCCAACTACGTCTTGGGCGCGCTGCTATTTGACGGCACTGAGACAAATGACACATAAACGCATAAAGAAGTTAGAGCGAATAGATTTGTAGCACTAGACAAGAGAGATGGAACCATTCGCTGAGGGGAAGAACAACTTAAAGTTTTCTTTTAAACATCGCAGATTGAATGGAAAAAGGCCTACGCTTAGTGCATCGTTTACGCAAATGCTAATGGAGAATGGTAAAATAACATCAGTTTCATGATAATTAAACCATGGCCCATTTGATCTATACAGTTGCAATCATGTCTTTAAGTAGTTTATGTGACATTGTTCTAAGCAATTGATAGTGCAACTTCGTACATAATCCTGACCACTAGACTATGTATTTAACGGGAACCGCTCAGAACTGGACATTTTAAAACTGGATATTTCAAAATTGGATATTTCAATACGAGATAAGCTACAAAACGAGATATGGTACAACACTGGATATTTCAAAACAGGATATTTCGACATTTGATTTAAACTTAAAATGATTTTTTAGGAAAGTTCTGGAATATGGCCAGTTAGGGAGGAACTCGGCGAGTTCTTAACCGATTTTGATGAAATTCGATAGCCAGTAAGGTTTTATACTTGAATAATTTTAATCAGAGTGATAGAATTTTCTTTCACTTAATCGGTTCATCATAATCGGCTAAGAACTCACCGAGTTCCTTCCTTATTGTCCATACTCCTTTCCTTAAAAATCATTTTAAGTTTAAATCACATGTCGAAATATCCTTTTTTGAAATATCCAGTTTTGTACCATATCTAGTTTTGTACCTTATCTCGTTTTAAAATATCCGGTTTTGAAATATCCTGCTCCGTCAAACCCAGTTGTAAAATATCCAGTTTTGATCGGTACCTGTATTTAACATACATACGTCTACGCATTTTACCTGACTAAGGAGCCAGATAATAGACAAGTTTGTGCCTTTTCGTGGCAGGGAACAGGGTTTTCAACCTGGCTATATATACTGAGAACAGTTATTAAGATCAAGCACCATGGGGCCAGAAAGTATTTTAGTTAAGTTTGGGTCACCAAATTATAACAATTACAATGACCCAAAAACAGCCTCGAGCTGTGGTGCTGAGTACAACGAAAACCAGGACCAAAAAAGTGGGAAAATCATCTTTAAGTTTAATAGTGGACGAACTTAGCAATTTAGTCACCGATTTTAATTGTTTCTATATTGCATTTTAAAAAGAAGCTCAAATCAAAGTAGTTGGTTGGACATACGTTTCTATGGATACAAGCGAATAATAAACAAAGAGGGGAAATAGCAATGTAACAGTCATAAATTTATAAAAATGAGTAAAAATTATGATGGAGAACAAAGTTTGCTACCTCAGAAACCACATTTATCACATGAAAAGGCTTATAGTGAAATTGTTAAGAAGTGCAAAGTAAAAGAAGTTGTAAATTACTCAGAATAGATGCTTTTTTTGATGAAAAATCAAGTAAGTACCTGCAAGCCTGCTCTGTAGTCATTTATATCGATTTCGATTATTTTTTTACCTCTCTCTGGTCGAGTACAATTACTTTTTTAATCAAACGAACATGAAAATTACTCTGACAGCTTTATGCATGTGTTTTTGTATTCTGTCAAAATATGTATTCTGTCAAAATCTATCGACTACCAAAAACTCTAACACAAAATTAAAAAATTAACAGAAAATTAACAGACAATCTAACAGAAACTTTAATACAAAGTTATATTTCAAATTTATGATTTTTTTATTTCAAAATAAATTATAATTCAAATTTTCCGCTAAACAAATTACCCGTCACTGACAAAATATTTATTGACAAACAAACAGAATATTTGATATTGTGTGCAAAACTGAGGTTACTCGACCTAAAACCTCGAGAAGCAAAACTTACACTAGAGTTGTCAAATTAGCTGTCAGAGCAGTTTTTTTCATCAATCCAATATAATCAGGGTAAATCGAGTATCCTTTTTTGCACTCAGTGCAAGTTTTATTCAATCGAAATCGCCATTAATTTAATGATAATAACAAGTCTTGCTACTTCTGATGGGTTGAAGCCAAAGAAATCCAAAGTTCTTTCAAGAAAAAACAATAAAAATCTCATCTGAAATATAGACAGTGATCAGCATCAGGAATATCTTTTTATCCATGCAGATGCTTTCGTGATATCTTCAGATTCACCATGAAACACGCGGACCTATATATTTACTGTGGAATTGATTGTACAAAAATCAGAAGTGCTACAAAGTTTGTAGAGTGGCAGTAATCTTATATCGTTTCCGAGAGACAAATGATAAAATTTTAAATACTTTGGCTTGACGAGAATTTCTTGAACGAGAAAGAGCAACCTTTAGAGTTGTTAATGTGAGGATACGGCTGATAGAAGTTGTATTCTTCCATGGTTAAAAGATTATCCCTGTGACTAGTTTATTAGAATTACGTATGCCAGTGTGATTGGAAATTATCGTCTTCGCATCGTTTTCATCGTTTGTTGAAATACAGTGAGATATCCACATTAAGGGCCTTTGTCGAACAAAACTGCTTTGGAAAGTGTGTATTTCCATTATTCGCATGCCATTTCACTTGGTTCACGATTTTCGATTAGCATCAGAAATCTCTGCCGACACAATTTGGTCGATGCGCTCTGATTTTGCATCAATATAAGTTCAGCTTTAATTTAAAAACTCGGATAACTGAACCTGGTCTGTTAAGAGGTGTGTTTGCCCGGTTGCAAGTTATCCTTGTTCTCTTGCCACTGTATGGATTTGCTGTAAAAGTATGAACAGATCGGAAGAGCATGTTTGAGATAGAAATTATGTATTGTATTAACTGATGATATAAAATACCCTTCGTCTCCTGCTTTAATTATAAGAATAAAAGAACCTTAAACGAAGACAGGAGGACATTTTTCAGTTATAAATGATAGTTCCCTAAATTTTTCGAAAATATTTAGAAAATATGCAAGTGTATGCCCAAATCATTGTAATTAAGCATTCCTTCTAGGCTTATAGGCTCGGCATGTGTTCAACAAGCGGTAGAGAGGAAAACTGGTGGTTACTTTAAACGGACAAGTGCAACACTACGAGCGAAGTCCCCATATGTTGATGATCCGGAAACCAACAGAAACGAATGTTTTAATTATTAATTACAATTTCGCTTTTAAAACCATGCTATTTGTACGACCTTTACACTTGGTTGTGCAAAACAATATTTTTGTCGCTGTACATTTGATTGCTTTTTGGAAGGTACTGATATAGCTTAGCTCGATATTATTTTATATATGCTTTTTAGTTATATGTTTTTAAAGATATGCAAATCTTCAAAGCGATGATCTTTTATGATTTATCGATTACCAAGGTGGGATATTCGCCATAATATAAATTATGTGCAAATTTATACACAGCATATATCTAAATCTACTATACTCTTTTAATAACCGCATCATTCCGCATAAATATTAAATTACAATCAATTATTCACTAGCTAATCAAAAGTCTTAATCTTCCATATTTTAATTTCATGGATATATATATATAGGTACATGTATGTGTGTGTATATTGGAAATAAAAAAAAATCGATCGATTGAGGTGTCAAAAGATTAAAAAATGATCATTAAATATCCTTTTATACATTCGATCGTTGTTTATTTCTGTGTCATTTCATTTCGTTGTCTTAAGAAGCCAGAAAGATAACAGCAACAACTATGGAGCACAAACGCAAGAATAAGAAATAAAATTATGTGTTTAAGATCAAATAAGAAGAAATGAATATATATATCTCTCGTGCGAGCCGAGTGGTATATACACATAATATGTATAAGAAATGGAATGAACAAAAACAAAAGTTGGTAGCAATTTCAAGTCGAATTGCTGATGATTTTCAATTAATTATGATTGTTTTGTTTTTGTATTTGGTAAATTCATTAATTGTTTTTATTTTACTGGTGGTGTTTCTCTCGAAAATCACGGTGTGAGGTGAAATATATATTTTTACCATTGGACTTATGTAGTTTGAATTATTTTTGTATTTATTTTGTGCATGTTAAGTGAACGGAATTTCAACCTGTTGTAAATATAATCAATGTGTAAGGGATCATATGATAATGTATGTGTGTGTGTGTGCTTGCACTTTCTTATAATATAAAACCATGTCTTGTATTCATTATAATTAGCAATAATATGCGAAATAATTTTAAAATGTTCATTTATAACGTGAGCCCTCGGTCATAATTTTTATAATTTCCTGGAAATTTGTAATGCTACCATATGTGAGAAAAAGAAATCAATCAATCTTTTATGGATTTATATGTTCGAACGTGCATGATTATAACCTTAAGCACAGTGGGTGGACTTTAATTGGTATTTTGAAAATTCGTATGTGATTTTTATTGAATTTTTTAATTGCTGGCCAAAAGTTTTTCGTCATATTTTTTTTTTTTATTATTGTGAACATAATTTTGGTGTATGTGGTTAGTTTGGTTGTTATATCACTCCCATCATTTACTGACAGTAAATATTCGTTTATTTCGATTTTTATTTTATTTCGTGTACGATTTTTTTTTGATTGATGCGATGGTAATAAATTACTGGATTGGAAAGTTTGCGCGCTGTTTTTTTTTTTTTTTTGTAATTCACTTTATGAGGATTGATTATTAGTTTTGTTTCTGTTCGATGTATGTACATATATGTATATATGTTCAAATTGTGTCTATATTATTCGTCCCGCATTATATAAAATTTAAAATCGTGAACTATAAATAAAATCACGTACAAAACTACTTTATATAGCACCTTCATTATTTTACCTACATCATATTTTCAATTTAACAGATTAATTACGACTTGATAACAATTCAAACAACACAACAACAACACATTTTCCAAAATAATCATAAAACATAAAAAGAAAAACATAAAATTATGTCACGTATTCGGTTTTAATTCTATTAAAACATAAAAAAAAATCAAACCAAGAACAACCAGACTATATATATACAACATAACAATGAACACAAATAATTTACAGAAAACTCAACAGGTCAGGTTCAATGTTTTCACGAAAAATATATCATTCTATGTTGTCTTTTGTGTATATACCTTGTATTTATATTCGACAAGAGATTTTATTGTTATTTTGTTGTTTAATAGGTATGACCATATGACCAGGTGAATTATTTTATTAATGCCAGTGGTTTTTAATCAATGGTTCTTGGAGCAATCTGGTACCGTTTCAGGTTTTATTTACCCGTTTTGAACTACCATAGAAATAAATTGTTTTTTATTATTTCAAATTACTTTGAAAATATCGACGGAATGCCTTTGGAAGCAAGATCTACGTAGAAATGGTTCAAAACTACTGATAAAATTAAATCGTTATAAGGTGAAATATAAATTGGATGATAAAACAATTACGAAACTATTCTTCATTCACTATATATATATATATATATATATATATATATATATATATATATATATATATATATATATATATATATATATATATATATATATATATATATATATATAAATTGAAAAGCTCGTACCTTATGAAATCGTGTCTCTAACATTTTGTCCAATTTTATTTCCCATTCTATTATTATATATAGTTAGAGCGCAGGCAACAACAGCGAGTAACAAACAAAAAAAAATAAAAATAAACAAACAAAGTTAGATAAATTGTTTTTGATTTGGCCACATGGGTGCATATTATTCTTTCTCTGTCACCTGAAATTTCATATAAACACATATATTACACAAAAATAAATTTTACTTTCGAAATTCTTTCTAAATAAAATAAAAAATTCGGAATAATTAATTAAGGAGAAAAATTTTTTTAATTTTTTTTTTTTTAAGATGTTAAAGGTTATTTGTACAAAAATAAATTTATTTTGATCATTTTAAACACGTTTAATGTTGTGTGCGCGCACATAGAAAACATAACTTCATGATTTTTGACATTTTAAATAAAAAAAAAATTTAAATTAATTTCACAAATTAAATATTGTCTACTTCTATAAATATATTATAATAAAACATGAAATTACTTTCACCACGCGATCGCGCGCAACTAAGTAGGAGGTGGTAATTTGGTCCATCATAATAAATTCCCAATCTCATTTTTTATATTTGTCTAGAAGTTTTTCTAATACCGTAACCGTACCTAAATTAAGACAGTTTAAAACTGATGTATTTTGACATAATTCATAATATGCTGTGTGTGTTTGTTTTAAAATATGCTTTATCCATTTCTTAAATGTTGGATATCTAGTCTGACAAGGGAGATATAATTTTTATTTTTTTGTATATTTGTTTGGGTTTGATCCAATCACTTTAATTTGAATTTAGATCCACTTAGTTTTTTAATAGATAAACTGGCATATTAAAATTATTGATGTGTTGGAAGATTCTCGATCAAACTCATCTAAATTTGTATGTCAATTTTTATTTAATAAGTTTTTCGATCGTATACACAACACAAATATAAACTTCGGCTATTGGGATGCCACCTATAGGTCATTTTAGAAATGGGAAAAGCTAAACTAAAAAATATAGAGCTTAAAAAAAGCACAGCAAAGTTTGCAATGATATATCTTGCATTTATCTCTCTTTCTAGATTTAAATCTGATGAAGGACTTTATCTAGATCCAATGCACGTTGCCTCCAGTTTCAACGACCTACTTTACCTAGATTATGTTTGACGTCATCATGGCAGTGCAGTCTGGGTTTTTCTTTCGACATATACCAGTTGTGGGAGACACTTTTTTGTTGAAAGTGATGGGGCTTTTTCAACGTAATAAAGCCATCGAATTCGGTTTGATTTGATGAATCTGATTATGTTGCAGTATTTGAGAAGTTGCCTAATCTCGAAATTCATCCTAATTCAATACTATTTCTCAACGACTTTTAAAGAACTATTAGGACCGTATAAATTTGACCTTCTCAAACGTAAAGATAATTCCGTAGTCATTGGAGGTCTGGAGCCAGCTTTCGTTTCCGTATAGGTAAGCTGCACCGGTTGAATTACTGCTTTATGAAGCGCGAGTTTGCAAGTTCGTTATAGATATTTTGGTTACAGACGTTTCAGCTGTGCGTATAAAACTTCGTAACCGGCAGCAACGCAGGCTTTTATATCTGCCTATAAATCGTATTTCGATATACGTAAAGATAATTCCGTAGTCATTGGAGGTCTGGAGCCAGCTTTCGTTTCCGTATAGGTAAGCTGCACCGGTTGAATTACTGCTTTATAAAGCGCGAGTTTGCAAGTTCGTTATAGATATTTTGGTTACAGACGTTTCAGCTGTGCGTATAAAACTTCGTAACCGGCAGCAACGCAGGCTTTTATATCTGCCTATAAATCGTATTTCGATATACACTTAACCTGATTTGTTTAAAGGGTTCTACGCAGCTGTATGGTCGTCTGGTCCAACATTTGCTCATTCTTAATTCAATACAAGACTTTCCTCGTGACGTATTCAAGCACCATATTTGGACATGATCCATTTTTTGGACATGGTTAAAAATTTGCTCATTCTCGATACAAGAGAAGGCTTGTAAGGAACAAGTTTCCTCGTGACGTATTCAAGCGCCAGATTTAATAAAGTAGGTGTGAGTGCATTCCCCTGTGGTTGCTACTAACATAACAGCTTGTTATAAATCGGTGTATAGTACCAATGTATGTCTATGTCGTCCTCCCAAAATTTCTCCAAGACCATTCTGACGGTAAAAATTTAATCAGTGGTTAAACAGTTGGGTCGAAATCTTCATTGATAGTTTTAGTGAAAGGGATGAGTTTGGCAAGTATACAACGTTAGCAAATACTTTGTTTTTTAGTGTTTAAAAAAGATATACCACTGTAAGTCCCTCAATTTATATGGTCTCCTTTTTATGTAGGGACCATGTGAATGCTGGTAATTCCATTAAGCCTTTAATGGGCTTAGCTGCGCCTGTACTTCTTTTACTGTGAGATGTGGAGCGAAATTTTCCACACTTAACGGCGCGATATTTCTGATCGAAGTTGCATCGTTTTTTCTATACTATAAGGACTGCTGGTTTTGAAATTAAGACTGCCTTGCCGAGATTTTAATTTGGTCTAAGTTCACCATTTTTGTTTCTGTTGGTATAGTGGTTCTATATAGGATGAACATTTTTAGTTAGATCCCAGCCGTTGGATAAAGCAATCTCTGCCGATTCCGTTTAGCGAACAGTCGTTGATGCTTTTCAACTGTGCTTTTCAACGGTGCTTTTTCAACGGAGAGTAGTTAGCTTGTCGTTCAACTCGATTTTCCAAGTGTTCGTGTTACGTCCTGATGATGAGATCACATCTTTTTGTGACTTTTTTTGTGTTTCGTCTATCTCAAGCTTTTTTGGGGCCGAAGCTCACCCAAGTGTTCCGCGGTTAATTTTGACGTCCTACTTTACGCCATCACTAGCCAAATCAAGGAAGCAAGAATAAAGGTTCGCTTTTAAATATCCATCTGCAAATTGCATTGCTCCAGTCAGCTTGTACTGACATGGATGCTGATTCAGCCCATGGATTATGCACTTATCCAATAATTTAAGTTTAATGTCCCTTTTTTCTAATAGTTAGGCAAACCCTATAGAGGATTTACAAAGTAGTGCTACTTCACTTTCAACTCACTTTCTTTCTTTTCTTTTTTCTTTTGTAGGCTGGGATAATAACCCTTGTGTGCCTTGTGCGGTCTCTTCCCTTTGTTGTCCTAATCATAAGTGGGTCAGCATAGTCAAGTTTGATTCTTAGAAATTGTTTTCCAGGCGTGATCGTACTGCTGATAAATTTCCCATTAGCTGCGTTCTATTCTGTGCATTGAATCGCTGACACTTTACACATTTAGCTGTTAAGTGTTGTGTTATATTGCGACTATGTGAGTGACTTCACATAACACCACTGAGATGGTGTTATTTTTTGAATTTACGAGTTTCAATTTGCTACAAATGTTTTAAATTTATGAAGCTTGTTCTGACCTAGCCCAATACTATCATTGAATCTTTCCAGAAATATGTTGGAGTTTCTTCAAACTTCATATCTTGAAGCTCTTTGTCCATTAAGTTCACATGGAAACTGGCTCTGCTTAGCTCTAATTTTGGTAATGTTACCATGGTTGCTAGTGTTTTTGATGTTAACTATGTTGCCTTCTTAAATGACCTATCAGAGCTGCATGGACTACTTCAGAAGAGTCACAAAAATCGTGAAATCTGTCAAATGATGGGATGTTTGGTGGGTATGATGAGGTTGTTTCGCGGGAGAGTTAATTTTTTCGGCATTTTAATGAGATCTTTCCGTTTGGGTGGTACCAATTTTTCAGATTAAGTCGAATTTACTTATAGATGACTTACTGCTTATATAAAAAGAAAAAAAAGTGAAACTCAGCTTGACTTTTTATACAGATAATATAATATTTCGGTTGTCTAAGTTAATGCCACTTAGCATTGTCTAAGTTAATGCCACTTTGGTTTAAAATTTAAACCAAAAAATATATAGCTTGATGAGATTCAAGCCAAGATTAAAATATAGCCTATGGAGAACGCAAAGTAGTTTCACAATGGCACGAAATAACCAAGATGTTCTTGCTAGAAGAATTGTAGAGGAAAAAACGTAAATGAGGAAAGACTAAAACCGTATAAGAGCTGCAGCACTCTTATTAACACATTTTCTTCATTTTTATAGAAGTCATTGGTACATTAGAAATGACAAACGTCAACTTGTGTTATTACAAAAAGAGAGCAAAGTAAAACAACTTTTTAGCGACCAACAGTGCGCTGACATTTGCTTGTAAATCGTTCTGGGGTGTTATAGTTACCCGAGGTATTTATATTCTTCCATAAAGCTGTAGTTATGATCATCAATTCCAAAATTGGGTTTGCATCTAGATGTTGTCAAGAGCGGTGGTCATGTTTCGATGGTCGTTTAAGCTACGATTATAAGGACTAACTGTAATATGTGCCACTGCTTCTAGATATTGAATGTATCTTCAGGATAAACTTGAGAATTTAGCTAATATGTAGCATCCGTCTAGCATACTTTATCGTTAATCAAGAAGTTTTAATTTATCGACCTTCCAGCGCACGGTCTTTCTTGCATCATAATGCATGGTATATGGCTATAAATATGATTACGAAACGACAACTGTGGACTTTTATTTGTTTGGTATTTAAGGTTTATAAATTGCGACAATGGAAGATATTTTTGGGTTCTTAAGGTTAACCAAATGACAACGTGTTTTCACTTTTTACACACTTTGTTTGTAATTAATAACATAATACACTGTTGTCAACCAAAAAAAAAATATAAAAAATATTCAGTTTCTGATTGGTCCAGTTAGAACGTTGTAGCAGTGTATTCTAGTATTCAAGTTCAAATCGTATCTTGAATATGGGCATCACTTAGTGTATTAGCAATGTTTGGTTCATGTGTTTAACTTCTGTCATCGTTAAGAAATGAAGCGGAGTGAGTGGCCGATAACTCCTTCAATTTGAACGGCCGATGTAACCTAAAATTTTCTTTAGGTGAATTTTCTTTACCTTGACGCCAGATTCCTAGGATGGCTATAGCACAGATAACTATACCAGATAAACATCTTGTATGGCTTAAATTTGCACAACTAAATTCATGATACATAAATTAAGGCAACCGAAATCTAACCAAACAAATAATAGATACACATAATAAAAACGAATATTTTCGTCCCTCTCTTTTTTTTGCATAAAAAATAAAACAAAAATTTTCGTGTACAATTTTCGCCTGGTTTTTGTTTTATTTTTTTATACAATCAAATAGTCGTGCGCTAAAAAGAGAAGGATGAATATATGAGTTTTTTATATGTACATCTATTTTTCGTTTGGTTAGATTTCGGTTGCATTAATTTACGTATCATGAATTTACTTGTGTAAATTTGAGCGATACAAGTTGTTCATCTGGTATAATTATCTGTGGTTATAGTATACAATATACATGAGGCCAGTCGATTAAATAAAAGTTATGCAGAAAAGAAACAAAGCATTTTTGGCAAACAGGGCCATTAATCGCTGTATGATGCTCATCCATTAAATATTGCGAGTATTACAAAATAATACAAAGCTATGCGTCGTTATTTACGACAATCGCCATTATTTTTTTTTATTATTAATTTAATTATAATCAAACACGTAGTTTGAGTGTCCTTTTCAGAATCCAATGTTTTTATTTTTTTTTTAATACATTTTTTATTATACTTGGAGCACCTAAAAGTTATAAGCAAGAAAATATTAAATTTCATTTGATTACCATTGTTAAAGGTGAGCTCAACACATATACACAGCACACGCATGCAGTACTAAAGCACCTATATATGTATATACAGTGTCAGTTTTAGTCGCGACATAAATTATTTTTTATGATTTATGAAATAAAGTTTTATTATTATTTTTTTTAGTTTTTAAAAGACAAAACATTAAAAGTTATATTTTTCTATAATCTTAAGCTAACTTATATCGTATCATTGATACATAATACGAAACAAAAGTAGAAAAAACCTTTTTGCTACTGAACTGTGATGAGATCTTTGTTAACAAATTACAGTGAATCGTAGTGTTTAAGATAAAGCGTATGGAATAACACTTTGACTTTTTATTTTTAAGAAGAGTTTAAAAAACGGCAACAATAACAAATATCATGACTTGTAGAATTCTTAAGTTAACAATAGATAATATATTTTTTCTTGAATGCTGCGCGCTATTTAGACGTGGAAAACAATCATATTATATATATATATATATATATATATATATATATATATATATATATATATATATATATATATATATATATATATATATATAATAAGTAGAAACATATAATATATACATATAAGTACGAAGACAACAAGGGTAATTGATTATGTCATACAGTAGGTGTTAGAACTCGGTCACAAAATTGAATGTTTTCAGAGAGCGCGAATGAAGAAAACAAATCTTGATTTAACAATTCTTGTATATAAACATTAAAATTGCTTTAAATTAACTTAACCGTTCTAAAGAAATAAGAACATAAGTAAATATATAATACAAAATTGATCAACTATAAATGATATTTATTTCAATTTAAAAATATTGAACTTGTTAAGACTATGTGTTGTGTATATGCGCGAGCATTTTTTTTCTTTTATATAAGGAAATGAGTTTAAGAGTTGGTGTTTTACTGGTTTTTTATTTTGGTGCTATCGGTGTTTTGTTTTTTGGGCTAAATAACTGTCATGGATCTATCTATCCTCCAATCGTGTTAATGATTTATTATACCACTTTAGACATGACGTTTTGTTTAGTTTTAGTTAGTTTAATCGATGTGTTGGTGTAATTCATTCAAATTAGGCTTTGCACTACTTTCTCGATTTGGTTCGAGGCATGAATATAATGAAGGATGAGTGCAAATATAAATATTTATTTTTAATATTCTGTACTTTTAAAGGTAAAAATAATCGATATTAATCAAATATGTAATTGGAAAAATAGAAAACTCGATGTACTAGTAGTTCAACATGTTGTTATATTTTCTGTTCGTTATTCCTTTTGCTAACTTCTTTTCTATTTTAAACAATACTCAACTTGATGGCCGTTTTGCTCGATGAAATTGAGATCGTAGCTATTAGAGATGCAAAATAAACGATAGTGATACTAAATAGATCTCTGATGTACATATTTGACCGTTGATGTTTTCAAAGTCATGAGTGCTGTAAAGGCTTTTAACTATAAGATAATCTGCTATAATTTAAAATAAATATTGAAAATTTAGGTGGAACTTATTTAAAAAAACTTGAATGACGTCTGGTAATATTAGTTACATAATTTTGGATGACCAAAATTATTAGTGACCTAATGAATTTTTGCTTTAATGGCCAATTTTTGCTTAAATGCCCAAAAGGGCCTAACATCGATATATTTAATCCTAAAAATATAAAAAGAGGAAGTCCTTTGAATCAGAACTCCATTTATTTCACATGGGACGTAATTCTGATATTCTTAAGTGTCAAAAATTCAAGTACTTTAAAGCACTTTTCATACCGAGGCTTTGCGTTAATTCATCCATACCGTTGGCATCGACTTCAAATATTTGACATCGATCGTTACGCATAAAAAAATTATTCAGACTTAAGTACCAACCGGCGAATCAGTATAAAATTTAAACAAAAATTCGTTCTGATCCGTTAAATCTGCAACAAAACTTAACAGAGCGACAATTTGCGCTCAAACTGAGGAAATTCGCAAAAATGAAATATGGCTGTAAAGATCGAGATCTATTATAGTTACCATTAAATATTATTTTACTATTCAGATAAGTATTTTTACAGGACTATTCAAGGTTTTCGTTTTAATCAAAAATATAGATTTAATATTATAAAACATTTACTCGGATACACCTCAAACATCAAAGTTTGACAGTTGAAAGTTCTCGGTAGGGATTTTCTAGTCAAGCTGTCAAAATTTGTGTATAGAAGCATTTTCGTTAAATTCCGTATATATTCTAGTGCGCTCGTAAAAGTGTGAACTTTAGTGCTTAGGCTTATCCTACCTTTCTTTTTATCACTTCTTTCCTAAAAGTAAGTGAAAATAGCAAGGAGATTGCATTTATAAAATGTTCATTAAGTAAAAATTTATTAGATATCTACTAAGGACAATTGGTCACATGACAATTGGTCATAGAGCGAATTAAAGTTTAAATCAAACTCCTTACTGTGGAATGGAATCACTACAAAACGAATAAAAAATATTATAAAGAAAATCCTGAAAGTATCGAGTTGCACGACGTTATCAAAACGAAATATTTCACCATCAAGGGTAAGTTAGTAGAAGCAGAAAAAATAATCACTTTTATGCTATCGATACTAGTCTACAAGAACTCATAGGGACAGTTATGGAATTGAATGCCCAACCATCAACAATTTTTTTTCGAATACCTCAATAAACATACCAAAAATTTGTCAATTTTCCAAACCATTGATTAATCAACAGACGCCATATTCAAACGTTAAAGTGTTGCATGTCGAGACACGAACTGCTTACAAGAAAAGGATTTTCAAGGAAAATCATTACTTGAGGAACTGTAAACAGTTTTAGATGTATCAAATGAGTATCAAAGGTGTCGAATTCGCGTTTAACTTTTATTACCATGAAGAAATGGGTAGGTCTTGATTCATGGTCTAAGCTCTGACTCCGGGTATACGGAGTTTGCCATTATATTTTAACGAGGAAACAATACAGATCGGTACTGTTATTCTGAAAAAAATAACTAGCGTTCAACATTCTTGCGAAATAATTGCTTCTAGTTTTCAGAAAATAAAAAAACTACAATTGACAGATCCGCATTTTTATACATCAGGGCAGATAGACATGATAATTGGAGCTGGTAGATTTTTTGTCGTATTGCGAGAAGGCAAAATAGATAATTTGGAAGACAATCGTAAAGTTCAATGTTTTGATTGATTTTATCTGGTGAAGCAACTAAACATGAAAGAGGGTCTTATCCAGTTAGTCTTAATTTTCACATTGGTCTAAACGTCGACGAAACTTTAAATTTTTTTTAGAAAATGAAAGAAATTCAAACGTGAAATCATTTTACAGTATGACAGTAGGACAGTATATGTACCTGCCTTTCAAAAAATCCCCTTCATCACTTGTAAATTCTTTGAACATCGCTCGAAAAAGATTTTTGAACTTGAAACAAAATTTAAACAACGATGCTACCTTAAAAACCGAATACACCCAAAGCATACGCGAATACATTATCTTGTGCTATTTAAGAGACATATCGAAGAGTGACCAACAAGAACGCAACTGCTATTTATCACACCATATCGTGACAAAAATTGAGAGCAAAACAACAAAGCTATAAGTCGTTTTTGAATTCAATCAATGATTGGTCCAACCATTCAACCAACGTTATGGAAACACTGTAAATGTTTCGATACAATAACAATTTAAACGAATCCTTTGCGAGAGAGGGATGATATAAAACAACATAAATTAACCACCGTTACTTTTCGAAAGGCTAGTTCAGAATTTTTAACCATTTGATCACTTGAACAGTTTGCGTATGATTCCCAACATGAAACGCTTCCAAGGTTTGCAAACCCTCCAGGACTAGTTTCGCCATTGATATAGTCATAGCCAAAATACTATTTAAAAAATTATGGCTTAGAAAGTTGGAATGGGATGATGAGCTACCTGATGACATTTTTATATTATGGAACCGGCTCAGGAGAGAACCTTCCAATTTTGAGCAGCTTAAAATAAAAAGGCACATCAACCAAAAGTATATGCACATAAAAGGAAAAGCAAACGCGCATATTTAGCAGTGATCTATGGTCGATTCAAAGATGAGCATGATGAAACTCAAATAGAATTTTAACCTCTAAAACACTACATAATTCGACTATCGCGATGGCAGCAATTTAAAGTACCTATACGTCATATATCATTCCCTAAACTAGAATTATGTAGTGCTTATTTTCTAGCAAAATTGCTTGGTAAAGTAAACAAAACTTTGTGTGCAGATATTCCATTATATGGTGGAACAGATTTGATGAAGTGCATCTTAGGATCCATTGGAATCAATCTTGTCAAATCGGATAGTAATTCAGCAGTCTACGCTTCTAAGGAGTTTTATACTATGCCAAATCGAACGAATACTTACCACACAACTACTATGCCCAGCTCATTTTTTAATGGAATCGGCAGCATCATCAATACCTGAGCATGATCTGAACAAAATTTCCATATTATGACTATCTCGATGGCAGCTATTTAGCCAACGAGCACAACGTTTTTGGAAGAGGTTCCACAAAGATTATCTAAACATCCTACAGCAAAAAACAAAATGGAAAAATAAATATTAACCAAAGATGACAACTTACCCTTGTGCAGGTGGGCGGTGGGCCAAATTATAGAAACTCATCCAGAAAAATATAAAATGGTTGTTATTGTAAAATAATTAAAACTTATTTTAACCGCACTAGCAAATGTTGTATTACCTTTATTTTGGGTTGTTGATGGCACATTTGTATCGTAAAAAGCAGATTTACATTTTCAATCAAACCTTAGGTTTTTGTGGTGCATATAATCTTTCAAATTGTATGTAGTTGTAGGAAACTTGGCTGAGACCAATGCATGATCACAAACACCTATAGTGTATTTTCATCTTATGAAAACTTACCAAGCAAAACGTCCATGTCGGTTTATCTAGAAGTTAGATTCATTTCCACAGATTTCAGCAGATGTATCTGTTTGTTATTTTGTTTATGAAATCCATTTCCCAGTTGCATAACCCAAAACAACCTTGCTTTTAACAATAAAACTTGAAATGATAACATTCTCGACACAATTCTGTGTAGATTTGGGATTGGATCTTGAAGTAAATTCATAAATTTTTAAACGCAGATATAACCTGCTGAGAATAAATTTGGTTACATTAATCCTGAGATCAATTACCTGCAACCTTTCGATGTGAGACTAAATAGTCAATACGCGAGTAATTTGACTATTCAAAAATTGGTAAATTTCATTTCTTTACTTTAGAGAATTTGATTATTGTTAACCATCTCGTGCAATTTTATGTGAAATATGATTAAGCTATCAATATTTGACGTCGAAAATTGAGTTTCCAATTGTTGACTTTATTGCTAGATTAGTCAAAAATGCTAGAAAAATAATCGCTCAAAATGTAAAAACTACCACAGTACACCTATCCATTTCAGAGAATAAACAAATTACCGTCTTATATAAATAATAAATTCTTCAGTGCTGTAATTCCATCTTTATATTTATTTAATTGTTGAGTTTATTTTTATTACATATATACACATTCCCATTACAATTATTCTTTTCGTCTGCACATTCAACTGTGAGCTTCTTATATATATATAAATTTTATATCGTTAATTTGTCATGAGTGTATATTAAATGCACTTTCTTGGGTGGCCGATTAAATAAAGTTTCTTCGATTTTCTTCGGACACACAAACAATTATAAAATAAAGATTTATTATTTTAGACATGTAACAGGTTCGATATACATTCATCAGACCATTTGGGAAAATAACTTAGCTATATATAAGTAAGTGAATCATAACGGTATAAATTTCTATATAAAACTTAGATCTAATCTAACTGAAAGTTTTACTATATATATATATATAATACCGAAAAAAAACTATTAAATTTACCTATAATCAATCAAAAAACTATGGTAATTTAATTTGGTAAATTGATACAATTTATCTAAAGCCGCATTCTTGTTTTATATATAATTTTTATTTATATATATACGTATAGAAGCGCAACCAGGCAAATGCTCTGTACATACAACATATAGACAAGTATAGCTAAACAATAAACAAATATTGTGTGGTGACAGTAAATATTATTATTGATTGTCAAAAAATTACTGTGCGGTGAATGGTTATATATATATAGGTAGGTAATAATAAAAAACAACAAAATTATTTTATCTAATTTAAAACATGTCACACACAAACACGGTAACTGTAATTAATTCCAGTAGCTGGATTGATTTTAATTGGTTAACTATGTGGGAGATTGAATTTCTTAGTTTATATATATTTATATATTCTGTTAGAATTATATAAGATTATGTTCTCGAGATTAAAAATTTGGTATACAATTTACGTAATACACAGGTGACTTTTAATTTTTAATTTTTTTATTTTTAATGATAATTAAATATTGGCACGAATATTTGGAACGAGGTTTACTGAGAAATATTTTAATTTAAAATAAATATTATTTAAGTAAATTTATGGCGGCGTCAGTAATATTCCACACCAAGTGGATTCCACCAAAACCCAAACATCATTACTTAACGGATATTTAAATTGGCGAAACACTTGTTATTTTATATTTAATCCAATTGACATTCTTTGAATTTCCATCAACTGAAACGAAAAAAAAAAAATCGAAGTACATATACATAATATTACATATTAAATATACATGTCGTTGATTAAGAGAAATATGAACAACAAAGCAATTATTTTATTTATATTTTTCGCGCCCACTTCATTTTTAAAGTTAAAAATAAAAAATTAAATTAATTCTTCACCCACGTAAATTTAATGGCGCCAAATTTACAACACAACAAGAGATTATATGAGCCACCAGTAACATGAATACATATATACACCTAAATCATAATATTGTAAAATTACCTTAAATGTAATTTAATCTTAACAATATATTCTTATTGTTATATCGTTATCATCATTCTAATTGAAATCAAATCTCATTGCGCGGTTGCTTTTTATTGGTTTTTCGATGGAAATGGAAAATGAAAAATTATTTAAAACAGGTCATTTTATTTTGATCTACCCGCCAGGCGTATATTAACAATGTCGTACAGTTATCAAATGTAATTTTGATTAATAACCGATTTATTTATCAATTTCATAATGCACATAAAAAAAAACTTAAATCGGGTTCGTCGCTTTATGTCTTTTGTTCTTTTGTATGTGCGTTAGAAAGTTGACAAAGAATTATGATTGATTGTAGAAAAATGGTTTTTGGACCATTTATCAGTTTCGATGTCGTTAAACGTTTATTATTATTTTTTTAAAAGTTGAGCTTAAAGCTTCGAAGCAATTAATCATCTAAAGTCGAAAGTTGAGTAAATGCACCACTGTTTTGGAAGCAGTAAAAATGTTGGTAGCAAATTAAATATTATTTCTCAGGTTTCTTTAATAAATTAATCGGGAAAAATCATGCGGGTTTGTTTAAAGTGCTAGTAATTTAAATTAAAGAGGTTCGTCGCTTTAAGTCTTTTGTTTTTTTTATATGTACATGAAAAAGTTGACGTAGAATTATGATCAATTGTAAAAATTTAGCTTTTGGACCTTTTATCAGTTTTTATACCGTGAAATGTTTACTCTTTTTTTTGATTTAATAATTTATTTATTTAGAGCTTAAAATGCAGTACCTCGGTCAGTGATGATATGTTGCGGATTCCCAAAAGTAGTCTGCATGGTTTCTAACTTCTTTAACACCTCGGATGTTGTGGTGGTTTTAGTTGGGTATAACCAGACGTATTTTGAAAAGCCATCTACAATGGAACGAATATATTTATATTGTTTGGATATGCTTACCAAAAGGCCTATATGGTCAATAAGAAACCTCGTTAAAGGTCCGGCATCTTTTGATATCTGGTGGAGAAATTTTTCTTGTTTTCCCTCCTTCCTCTCAGCTAAAATACATTGAACACAATTGCGCATACCATTTTCGCAGAGTTCTTTAAACTTTGTGATATTATATTCGTTTTGGACAACCTGCATCATTTTTTTGGCTTCGAAGTGCCCATCTTCGTGCACTTTTCTTATCACCTCCATTTGCATGCTTTTTGGAATGCAAAGCAGCATTCGTCCTTCGTCGTCATGTT
The DNA here is from genome assembly GCA_963556175.1 of Tipula confusa. Lineage (NCBI taxonomy): Eukaryota > Metazoa > Arthropoda > Insecta > Diptera > Tipulidae > Tipula > Tipula confusa. The sequence goes on from OY744475.1 coordinate 24,208,165, forward strand.
TGAATATGATGCCATATCCTCTTATATATTCTTTGTACTGGTCGTGTTCCAAAAGTTTGTAAATTAATAATAATTTCTAATCTTTCATCTGGTTTGATTTGATCCTGTCAATGAATTCATTGAAAACGATCATCACTTTTGCAAGAGGATTTCTGCTTAGTGCGTCAGATTGTTTCATCCTATTTCCTGAGCGTTGTTCTATTGTGTAGCTGAATTCTTCCAGCGCTAATGCCCATCCTGCGACTCGCAACGATATATCCTCCTTCTCGCCATGGTTGACCGAAAGGCTAGACAGTCCGTCACAATCTTAAATTGTAAACCATACCGATATACTCTAAATTTTAAAACTGATTTGACAGCTGCTAGAACTTCCAAATCAAAACTGTGGTATTTCTCCTGTGCTGCATTTGTTTTCCGACTATAATAAAAAATAGGATGGAATTTCGTATCATCGAAGTTTTTCTGTAGCAGTACAGCGCTAAATCCCACCTTAGAGGAATCTGTATGTACCTCTCTCTCGGCATCTGGGTTGAATATTCCTAGCACAGGCCTTTCACACAAGATAGCTTTAAGTTTGTGAAATGATTCTCGTTTGCGAGCTTCGAACTGAAATTAAACATTACTTTTTAGAAGATCGGATAATGGTTTTGCGATTATCGAGTAATTCATGACAAATTTCCTAAAATAGCCAGTTAGGCAGGAAACTTTGAACTTTTTTAATTGTATTGGGTTCTGGAAATCTTTGAACGGCTTCAGTTGTCAGAAATGACGGTTTAATTGATCCTGCGGAAACTTCGTTTCCCAAGTAGTCTATTCTGCGACAAATGAACTGGCATTTCCTCCATTTAAATTTTAGGCCGTATTTACTTCCTATCAGTACTCGTTCGATTTTTTCCACGTTTTCTGATTCTTTCATTGAAGGTTTCGTCTTTCCGAATCATATCCTTGAAAACCATACTGACAAATCTTTGAAATACTGAAGGGGTAGAGCAAAGCCCGGAAGGAACAAAATTAAATTCGAATTTCCCATTTGGTACTATGAATGACGTATATTTTTTACTTTCCTCATCGATTGGAACATGGAAAAATCCGTTTTCCAGGTCTATAGTAGAAAAAATACTCGCCCGATAAGTTTGTCGACCTGGTCCTCAATTAATGGTAAAGGATATCTGTCCATCATCATAACCTTATTAAGTTTTCGATAGTCCACATAAAGTCGCCTAGTTGTATCTTTTTTACTAGCGAGAACTACAGGGCTAGCAAACTCCGATTCGCTTGGTCTTACTATACCCATATCTAACCACTCAGTAATCTGCTGGTCTACGATTTCTTTTTCATCTGGAGCAAGGCATCGTGGGGACTGATAACTCGGCGTTTGTTACTTATTATCGACTTTGGGACTACATGAATTTTGGACTACATAGTTTTTATACGTTCTTCATCCAACATCATGGTAATATCTGCGCCTGCATCGATTAGTGATTCGATTGTATAGCCTAGGACATTTACAACTTTCTGGTTCAAGTTTCTTGATACCTTATCTTGAAAAGCAATATTTGCAGTCGGACTCTTCATTGGCGTAAAACATAATTTTTCTTTCGGACAGTCATAAGTTTTGTGACCGAATTGGTTACAATGGAAACATTTAGGGCCTTTTGTTTTATTGCGACATTTGTTTGAATTATGCCCTTCCATTCCGCAACTGTAACAATGACTACGCGCACTGATTCTGGTACTATGTTTGTTTTCTAATTCATGACTACTTGAACCACTATGGTACCTTAACTTAAAAGCCGTACATAATTCTAGCTTGGATTTGAATTCTTTGAAATTACTTGCCCCATACAGCAATATTTTATTGTTTTCGATATCGCTTATACTGTCGATAGTATATTGTATAACTCCAGCTTCTTCAAGTCCACCCAAAGAACCTAACTCTCTCATCGCAAGGAAGTAATCGTTGAGAGATTCGTCCTTCTTCTTTTTCCGTGACCTTAATTGGAGATGAATATCCGCACTATTTACTTTGATTGTAAATTCCTCTAATAGGAAATCTTTTAATTTTTCCCAACTATCAAGACCGTTTCTAGTTCGAAGTGCTAGCTTGGCCGTACCAGTAAGTACACGTTTAGCATATATAAGCGTACCTATAGTAGACTATTTAAGCAAAATTGATATGTTTTCGATTTCTTGAATTAAATTTTTTTGGCTTAAACCTGAGCTACCTTCTCCGGTGTTTATACTGGCGCTTTCCCTATCATTTAAATTTCTCAAACTTTCTTGAAATCCTTTCAAAAAACGCGTGAAATGAAGGTCGTCGTCTAAGGTCGAGTTAGCTTTAGACTTTTTTGAAACTTTACCCATTTTAAAACTAGTTTCAAAACTACGGTAGTACGGAGAGAAAAATCTCGAAATATATCACCAATGTGCGAAGTTAAAGTTTATAGACACAATGTTACGGTACTTTAAACTAACAAAAAAACACATGCAGAAAACTAAGAATTATTTTTAACAATTTCCGTAAAATTGTTCCACTATTATAAAGTTCACTTACTAAAGTTCGAACACTTAAAAGTAGTTAGATCTTACACAATTCGTTTATCCATCGGTGCGAACTCAATCGATCTAGCGTGAAATCTTTGAAGACCTCGAACAAAAATGCGAAGTTGAATTTAGATTGCGTAGGTATTTAAATCCCTCGTTGTAACCAATGTACGATCCCTCGTTTTAACTAGTAAGCAATCCCTCGTTTTAACTAGTATCCAATCCCTCGTTTTAACTAGTATCCAATCCCGGTTGAGCCCCCAAATTTATAGGATTTCCTCAAATATTTATGTATCTAATTTAATGTTTAAAACAATTGTCCAATTATAAGTTTTTATTTCGCTGCGCTCTTTCCAAAATCTCGACATCAAGTGATTCTTCAAATCAAAAAATGTGCAAAAATTACAACTAATTCATGAAACATTAACGGGAATATTTTATAACACAAAATAATTTGATAGACAAAAAAGATTACAGGGTGTTCCCACATATATATATATATATATATATATATATATATATATATATATATATATATATATATATATATATATATATATATATATATATATATAACCATATAATTTTAATGTCATTTATTAGACCATATATACTTGTGTATACAAACATCTAAACTAAATTTAAATAGTTATCTTTATATTTGCTTTAAATTCACCAATAATAACTATCTCAAACGCACTGCTTTCAACATAAATCAATTTATTATGAGTGGAACAGGTGTCATTGAAACAATTTGACAGGTGTTACAATTTAAAGTAGTTCATGGATAAAATAAGATGTGTTAACAAAAAGAATGGATCAAAACTGATCCTACAACATTTCCTTTCCACCCAATACTAAAGTTCAACACAAATAAATTTCAAGGATTAACATGAGCTTAATTAAAGGTATATTGTCAAAAAATAAAAAAATATTATTTGTGTGCCAATTTAACAAAAAGAAACACGATTTATTTGTTATATTACAAAAGATTATCTTGAATTCAAAAAATTTTGTTATAAATTAATTCACCTTACATAAATTTAATAAATTCAACATTTTTTTTTTCGTTATACAAACAATAAAGTTTTTTTTTTTATTTCTTCTTCCTTCGCGAAAAATTTATTTACTCGTACTTAAGAGAGAAAAAAAAATGAAAAGAAAAACATTATACGAGCATTATAAGTATGCACAAGAAATTACCATTTAATCTAATCGAAAACTTCTTCTGAACATTTTTTTTTTGGTATAGTTGGTGCACGGTGGAAAGAACGAGACAATGAAATGAAAAAATAAACGAGAAAGTCGTACAGAGATAGGTTTCATTGATAAGACCTATAAAGTAAATAAATCAATGAACTTGTTGTGTACTCTCCGATAAAATATGAGACGGAGGAAAAACGTATAATCCACCTTCTGTTTATAATCCAAATATTTTATTAAGTTTATTGAACTTGAAACATGTAGTATGATTATGTACCTATATATAGTTAATAATATAAATAAATAAAAAATCATAAATAATTCCTTGAACTCCATTTTTTTTTATTTGGAATAATAAGTTTCTTGTTAAGACGAGAAGAAATAAGAGATCTCATCAAATATAGAATTAATTTTTGCATTGACATTATACGCGAGCAATATTTACATTTCATTTAAAATTCCTCCTCCAGTTTTGAAACAAACTGACAATAGGTTTTATTACACATATATATATATCGTATGGTCGACGATTTTGTGCTCATTTACATAAATCCAGCACAGCACATATACACACACACATATATATTATAAACAGTGGAAACGCGGATTGATCTACATAAAAACCATTTTATGGTTTATTGTTCCCATGTAAAACAACAAAGTGGATGAATTTTTTATTCGTATTTTATTGTAATTTTCATATTGAGCTTTTTAGTTCTGTTCGTGGTACGTTCGATCGAATTGGTTTATAATATATGAAAATGAAAATTACTGAACTCTGTAATTGATAAAATTAAATTTAAATTTTACACAAATTTATTCTTTTGTGTGTATATTGAATGTACTTATTAATATATAATATATACATTATGAATCTGTAAGTCAGCAACAGTTGTAAAAAATTTAATGAAAATCCAATTTCAATTTTAAATTCAATATGGAATGTTGTTAGTTTGGTTGGCTAATTTATTAATTTATAATTTAGTTTTAATATTGGTATATGTAATAAAGAAATCATGAAATGTTGAAATTTTTGGTTGATAAATTGGTTGTTGATGTCATGTACGAGTATATGGACTAGCGGAACGAAACCAAATCAAATATAAATCACGTAACATAAATTGATAAATTTCAATTTATATATACAATGTCTTTATATTCAATGTTTCAGGGTCCTTTTCTTAATAATAAGGGTATGCTGTCCAAATTTTAACAACTGCGCACTTAAAGCAAAAACCGTATGGTCCGTAGCTTAGTTTTCGGTTTGACTAATGCAAATTTAGAAAAGCTTGAAATTTAGTAAAGACTCTAGCAAGTTGTTAACACATTGCAGTCAGGAAATATGAATTAAAATAGTGCCAAACGCAAGGTAACGAGAGATGACATTGGCAAAACATTGGCCACAACTATAAGCTGGTCTATATATCTTACCCTTCTTTCAGCTAAGCACGTCGTTACGTGGACTGCAGTTTGAAGGGCTGTTTTAAACAGTGTTTAGCAAGTTATCACGGTCGATTTTAAATTAGTATTTACTATATGAGATGGATCAGTCGCAACAAAATATCGTACAATTCCCGGTGGTTAATCATGCGAGTAAGTGGAATCCAAACTGTTCGAAATTAGATAAATTTGACAATGTGCATTCTATTATTTAAGTGTCATGCAGAACATATAATATTTCGTAAGCCGGCTTTGGACTATAAACGCTTTTCGTAGCTTACGGATTACTTTGTATATGACTTCATATGTCAGTTGCAGGCTTTTTCGAATACTATTTCAGGAAAATGTCATCTTGATGTATTTGAAGAGATAGTTAAAGGTATAAAATGATTTTTGATAAAGAATTCCCAGGTAGTTTAATGGTTTAACTGATTTATCTGGTAAACACTTTAGATCATCTTTCACTAGGGTTTAGATTCCTAGTTGAATTATTAGTATTTCTGAGCTTCCGTACCATTTTTGCGATGTATGGACAATTTATGTTCATCGGTGTTTTGCAGTCGATTTTTAATACGAGTAGCTTGAAAAGCTTTTACGGCAGTGTTAGATGCACTCCTAGTTTTGATTTAATTAATGCAACGTTGGATTCTTCGGACAAACAAAAAGTGCATGGGAGAACAAAACAATTTACCATCCTGATAAACTGCTGAATGTACCTAATTTACAGTGAAATTGTGGCTGAGGAAGATTATGCTTCCGCCACACTCGTATTTAAAGCTCTTGAATAATAAGTCGAACTTTGTGCCAACGTGTTGTTCCTCAAAAAAATATACGCTAAAAAACGTAATGGATAACTTTTCAAAAATATGAAATTTATGGCAAAAATTAAAAATTTTGAAGGTTCTGAAAATTTAAGTCGAATATTTCTAAAAGATAGATAGCCTAAAATTTACAGAGGAAATGATGAGAGGCTTAACAAATATTTGCCAAAAATTAGACGATCAGAACGCAGAAAGCAGATACATGGTCCATGGTCCATACTGCAGAGATTTGTCTCAAAACAAATGGATTCTAAGCCACGTATTAGTACTGGTTTTACTATATATGTAAACCGAGTAAGCAGCATTCCGGGAGTCATACAGCAGATCCTGCTCATAATGTTTGGTTACAAATTCCAATCGTGAAATTAATTAAAATTACAAGAACTATGATAGTTCAAATTCATTATTAAAGAAGGTTTTCTGAATTCGTCAGAATGTTCTTCCGTAGCCTTAACTGCATCAATTACTAAGTCCATTATGCTATCGCTGTAATTCAGTTCCATACAATACAAACAACAGCAGCAAATCTTCCAAGTTTTTGTTGGAACATACTATTAACACTACTTTTATTCTACACTACACAGATAGCACTAGATGATAGCTTTGTCGTTTAGAAGTTATTGCAATTTGACATGAAAAGACTTACCAAACAATATCTGTGAGCTTAAGTATTTTATGAACTGTCGTTTTTTTTAAATAATATTTCAGCAATATACACTGCTCAGATTTTTTCAGTGAGAACTGATATTGGACGTACTAGAGTGAGAATAGTAACCTCCATCAGCAAGTTTCGAAATAAATGTATTTCCTTGGCTCCTTAGGTATTTCGTTTTCAGGATCCTTCGAGTTTTCAGGATTTTTTATCGTGTACTGCCGTCCGATATTCCATTATAAACAGTGGTCTACACTGATTTTCTTCCAGTATTCGATTAAACCGTTTTACCATTCCATCTGATTTTGGCTGTAATGGAGTAGTTCTCGTCTTATTGATGTTAAGGATTTGATGGCTCTTGAAATACGGATCTCTAAGTTTTGTTCGAAATGTAGTTCTAGAGGTAACTCAAATCGGTTAATCCAGTTATTTACAAATGTATCAGCCATAGTTGTTCAAGCTTCTTGGTTCATAACTTGATGCGCTGCTACCCATCAGTATGCACCGACTACAATCTTTTGTTACTGGAAATAGACCATCAATAGCCATTAATACTTACTGAAATGGTGCTCCGAGGTTGTTTTGCTCATTCTGCCCCTTGTTATCGTCTATGACCCTTTGCTAGCTGCACATGTGTTACTCGTTTTCAACCGATTTCTAATTTTTTCCAATGTTTTATCGATTCACAAGTGTGTTCCGGATTTTCCGTTGTGCATTTTGTGTAGGACTTCTGGTATTTAGTTCATTGGCAGCACAATTTGCGGCCTATTCTTACTGTCGTCAGCCTATTACTAAGATCGTATTAGCTTCGTTTATGCTTAATGATTGCCATTGCGCCCAGTAACAGAGTCGTCTTGTTCCTGCTCCTCTTAGCTGATTATTTGTCAACTACCCCTTCACGTTCACTGGGATTCTACAAATTATTTACAAATTAATTGTTTACAACTAATAGTCACCCTTTAGTATGCCAATTGAAGCATATTCCTAAAAATTGAAATGTCCATAGAAGATTTGTTAACGGATTCCAGTTGCATGGATCAACCTCCTCAGCTATTTTTGATAACCAGTGGGTTTATTTTGGTTTTTCTTTGGAATTGGAAGTAGAAGAACACAATTTCATAATTCCCTTCTGCCTTAATTCCCAAATTTTTTTCCATTTTCCTTAAAAGAGTTTTCTAGTTGATTTGGAACAAATTCCCAGGGTAAAATAGCATTAGTTTATGACAAAAAAATCAATTGTAAGAAGATACCAAACGATAGTTTACTATTTCAGTTACCTCGGATATATTTAGAAGGCGTTGGCCTAATCACTCGTTCCGTATTTTTATCTATGTGATTGAGTGATGCATCCTTTTCCAATGAGGTTCTCGTTGCTGTTTTAAGTTTCCTCGCTGGTGTTCTGATTGATGTCTCGCAAGTTGTGGCGGTGTTAGAGAACGATTTTTTTCATCCTGCTTATAATGGGTACCACTGTTGGTAATGGTTGTTAAAGGAGAAGAACGCACACAAAGCACATTTTTATTAGTTTTCGTACCATTACAAGTCAATATGGCATAGAACGAATTATTAAATTCTTATCCTTAGCCCATTTGCGAATTTCCAAAAAAACATTAAGGAGTACTAAATTAAATCTCCGTTGGTTACCACTAATATTTATTTACTTCAGAATAACGTTTCATGTATTTTTCGCAGTTTTTGTTTGTATCGCCTATTGCATTTAGCTCATCTGCTATTTGTTGTCATCTCTGTTGATTTTCGGTTTCGCCATCAATTCCATGAAATTTGTCAAAGCATAATAAAAAATAAATAATTAAAATAATGTAAGTCTGTTAAACCATAATAATAATCCATAATAACTAATAATAATTTTAATAATGAAGTTCAAAAAAAAAAAAAATTTAAATGTCAAAACTGCTATTATACAATGGAAATTTTTCCCCAACACATAAAAAAACTGCCCGAGTAAATTTTAAGGAAAAAATTTCAAGTAGCTAGAAAACTATCTACAATTTTTAAATCCTTATTCACATGGAAATACAATTTGCTAACTATGAGCAAAAAGTTTGAAAGAATGAAATCCTTTGCGATCTGGCAGCATTTTAAAGAACACGAATTTATATCTTCATATGAAGGAACCTGAAACAATTGAATGTAATTAGAAATGTAAATATTATAAGAAACCAATGCCGCCGTAAAAAAATCTAATTCCTGAGCTGCTTAGAACTTAGGTTAATAATTGATTTTTATTGCAAAGACTAGGACCTGTAATAATTGTTTTTCCATCAAATAATTTTACTTTAAGAATCTTTGATGGGACTAAATTATTTAAAAATGCTATTGGTTAATACAAATATCCTATGTAGGTTAATATAGGCTATCGGTTAATACAAATATGATACCCATGATAAATATTTGAGAATACAATTTTTGACATTTCTTTGATAAAAACGAAGACACCTATATTATTATCACCGTCAGTTGGTATGATAATTTTTGACAAATCACAAAACTTTCTATAATAAAAGCCGAACTTATCGCGTAGCACACTCGGATATATACAATAAAACATATAAAATTTACTACTTGGTTTTGCAATAGTACCAATCAAAAAAAAAAAAAAAAAAACATATAAGAAAAATTTGAACTTGTTCGTTGCTATGCCAATTTCAATAAGCAATGCACACAATTAAATGTAATTTTTCTTCATAGTTTTTATGCCTCACAAGGGAGTTTAAACATAAATTATAAATTATATAAATGTGTGTGTGTGAAAATCGGTTCGAATAAAATAAAATAAAATGAAAAAACAAAATTCAGAGTAAAACTGTATATGCAAAAACAAAACCAACAACAATGTTTAGATTTTTATGTCACACGCCAAGCGGGAAGTTTAGTTGTAAGATGTACAAAAACAAAATGTATAGCAAAGCCTTCTTTATAAAAATTCAAATTTAGTGAATTTTATGTTTATTTTGTAAATGACCGCGTGAGTTGCGCAATGAGTTTGACTTTTATAATAGATGGTTTTAGTATTAGGCTTGAATTTTTTTTATATAGTATTCTAATTTCTATTTTGAAATGATTTAAATTTCTCAACAAAACGGGCATCCTTTAAAAATCTATCAATAAAAAACTAAAATAAAACTTAAAACTCAGGTAGTAATGATAACCGTGATTTTCTAGCAAGAAGTGAGTATAGATTTATCAATAACCAAATAATGATCACAACCTACAAATTTGGTGACGGATCGAAATTTAAAAAACTTCTGTTGGGTTACTTCGGGGACAGCTAATATTACATATTGTGCAATAGTAAAATATAAAGTAAAATGGTTTTGAATGCCATAGTAATATACGAAATTTATCATTCTTATGTACTTTTTCTATGGCTGAATTATAATCGCTTAATATTTATACTATAATAATCTCTCTTATACTATATAATCTCTCTTGAGCCAATTATCAAAATAGAACCATAAATTAAAAATGCGAATAAAAGTAAACTTGGTATTAAAAAGCTCTTTTTTATGCTTCAGCCACAGATAATTATACCAGATGAACAAGTTGTATGGTGCAAATGTGCACAAGTAAATTCATGCTACGTAAATTAATGAAACTGAAATCTAATTAAACGAAAAATGGATGTATCTATAAAAACGCATGTTTACGTCCTTGTCTTTTTTTTGCGCACGACTGTTTTGATTGTCTAAAAAACTAAATCAAAATAGTATACGAAAATATGAAATTTTTTATTTTATAATCGTGTTAAAAAAAAAAAAGAAAAAGAAAAGTACGAAAATATTCGTTTTTATATGTACATCTATTTTTTGTTTGGTTAGATTTCGGTTACTTTAATTTGCGTAGTATGAATTTAGTTGTGTAAATTTGAGCCATATAAGATGTTCATCTGTTATATTTATCTGTGTTCCAGCTATAAATAATAAGTTATAATTTTAAGTGATATGTAAAGGTATTGAACGCATCGATATTTTGATTTAATTCTGATACATGTATAAGGTTTTTTTATAATTCTAAAGTGACATAAATCTTAATATAAACGAAAGGTAAGAAATTAGTGTATGTTAAATATAAATTAATTAAAAAAATTTATTATTTTAGGAAATGGTTACAATATAATATTGGTAAATGATAGGATAAGTATGAGATAATTATAAGGATTCTAAATTGAGTTTACTAATTGTTAATGGTTTCTTTTAGGTTTGATTAACTTCTTGGTTGAGGGTGGCGTCGACATTTACAATGACGTATTTTGTCTGTTTGACCGTTATTTCATTTAACTTTCGAGCTAAATTATTTTTTTAATCATTAAGTTAATATACACTTGACATTTTATTTAATGTATTATTTAGGGTGGGCATTTCTTTAACCACAGCTTCCATGAGTTTGTGACCATAACATGTAAAGTGGCCTGCCAATTTCATGAAACGGGAAATATTGCGATTACAAAGACTTCCTCCGAATGCCCACTATAATTGCTAATTATATATCGTTTGAATGATTGAGACAACCGCAACTTCTATTCACCGTCTTGTTGTTCTGACCTGGTCAGGCTTACATAAATAGGTAAATTACATCTTTTGAGACATTTTTTCCGTTAATTTTGTTTTAATCATTGATCAAACTAAAGTAATGACATCTTAATACAGATACATAATCCAAAGTTTGAATCAATTCAATGCCATCAACTTTCAGTCCGCATTAACGAATATAAACATTAAAATCTACAAAATTTAAATATCACAGGAAAATTCACAGAATACAAAATGATCTATCTGCTAAATGTAGATAGTATTTAATATTTATTTGTGTAAATCATCCAAGTCGGAAAGGTTGAAAAACATTTTGTTTTTTCATTTATTTACTTATAAATTAACATTAAAAAATGCAAAAATATCATAAAACAAAATGAATAATAATAAGACGACGATCGGTCGGTCGGTTGCGGTTAGTCGATGGTTTACATTTAAAATGATCGCGTGTTACAATATTTTGCTGGCCATTCGCCTACCTGCCACATTCATTGTTTTATTTCAATTTCTTGTGTTTGATCATAAATATGATCGCATGTGGGTAATTTTGTCTTTTTCAAATCAGCCATTTAATCAAAAGTTGAGTTTGATCTGATTTAAATGAGGTACAACAAATGTGCGGAGATAAAACGGCGATGAAATCTGCGATGATGGATTATATATGATTAATCAAATAATTCTAATTGTGTGTATTAAGCGATGCCGATCTGTTTGCCGATTGCCAAACACAGCATGCACGCGCGGTGCACGTAATGCATTTTTATTTCATTTTTATGTTAAGTCATCACGATGTTTTTTTTTCAATTCTTGAAATATTTATGCATGCATTAAAAATGTCATAGTTCGATAAAGTATATTACCTGTTCGATTATAAAAAAAATTAAATAAGTAAATTAATAAGATTTTTATGTATTTATTATATATGTGTGTATATACGAGTATGCACATACATAGTGAAAGGTAATATCTTTATTCCTTATTTTATTTGTTTATCTCGCGTATATATTATTTATATTAACGAGTTGTATATATGTGTGTTTGACTTAACTAAATTAAGATATTGAAAATTTAGAGTGGAATATTATGTTATGAAATTTAAAATTTGATGATTTAAAAATGAAAAAAAAAAATTAAAATTACAAAAACAAAGAACGTTAAAGTTTGAACTATTTTGAAATTATTCTCACGATTTGCTTTAGTTTTCGATTTTTTTTTCTTTTATACCGTTTAAATTAGAAATAATTATTGTTCAAGTATTTAGATTTGTTGTTGGTTGCCTGCTCTGTATTGCTTTTGGAATATCTTAATTACTGTCAAAAATAATGAAATCAATTTATTTTACGTTTAACTATATGTACACTCCTGGAAAGAACTATATAGAAATACACTTTGCAATATCGCACATAACCCAAAGTATTTTATCCTTATAGTGTGTCTCAATTGTGTCATTCTATTTTTAAGTGACGTTTTTTGAATTAAGTTGCTTTTAATTTTAAATATAAGTTAAATGTCTTAAATGTCGATACCTCTCCATATCAATATTTTATTTTTCTTTGGTTAGCTATACACATCATTTACAGTGTGGTTTGTTTTAAAATTAACATACATAGTTTAATTATTGGTTGTTCAAGCTGCATTTTACTGTTTATAGACAGTTGTTTACCTACAAATGCTATGTCTTGACGCTATAATTAATTAGAGTACTAAAATTTAATGTTATTTGCTCATATATTGAATTTTCCGTCTTGATGGTAAATAAAATTTGTACGTTGTCCTTTTATTAAATATGAGAACTTTTAGGGCTATTATAAGTTATGCTTATTAAGTTATGAGAACTATTTAGTTAGTTGCTCCTAATTTGAAAATTGACACTGTTAAACTAAATTATGCTCCAATTAATTATAGCATCAAGATAAAGCTTTAGTTGGAATTTATTTGTCATATATGGAAATTATTCGAACCACGTTCAAACAATTGACATTTTCTAAATTGGGTAAGACCACAGAAAATTTGAATAATACCAGCGGCCTATTTAACCAAATACTTGTTACCTAGCACTTAACAAGATTTTGATAAGTGCTCAGTCATTTAAAGGTTATAAAAACTTGGCAAATGAAACTTAGTCTTAATTGCTCTTGTATTACTGATTAGTCAAGAAATAATCACTAAAAATAAAATTTCAGAGGATACTGTCCAGAATATATAGCACACAAAAAAGCTCGTCGCCTCTTTGAGGATAGTTTTGGCATTTTTAAAGGCAAGGTCCCTGGTCTGAATTATTTAAGACCTAATCCCAGAATCGCAGCAAAAGTTGTTCTCACATGTTCAATATTGTTCTCACATGTTCAATACATTGTAACTGTCGATGGTAGTCGACTTTTAATTGGTGATCTTCATTTTGAATGTCCCGATTTGAACGTTTCTTTTTTTATCACTGATATAGCATTAATTATGTTTCGCTAATTGATTCTATTGATTTTGTTGAGCTACTTTATATTCTCCCGCCAAAATATTTAAAATGAAATTATCAATTTAATCATATTTGTATTCTTTGCCCTCCTTCAAACCGGTTTTATGAGCGTTGTCTCGCTTATCCTTTGTATAAATTAATATAAATTGAATTCGTAAATTATAATATAACTGTATAAAAATAATATTTTTACCAAAGTTCGGTTTTTCCCCAAGCCAAAGAGATTATCTCAAGCATATTTCCAGCCTTTGTCGGCCGATGTTAATTGCAAGGAATGGGCAACAGTTAATATTAATTTCCATGCTTCCTCCTTTTGCTGCTTAGTAGTAACATTATTTGTGAAACTATCAAAAATACCATTTTTTTGGTTAATTAAATCGCTGCGTTTACTCATGTTAGATGTTTCATCGTAATTTATCGACTAATTAACAATAAATCACATATTTTGTAATTCTGTATCTCGAAACAAGTGAATTATAGAAAAAAAAATCGAATACTATGAAATTTTGTTTTTATTTTGATTTGTTAGGTATTATTATCAATCGAATATATTTCATCTAGTTGGCCCTTGAAAAAACACACTAACATTCAAGAGTATATTTTCTCTGAACTCTACAGCAAATGCTTTATTGTAAAAAAATAATTTTCACTTAGCAAATAATATTGATTACAAAGAGAGTTTTCCAAAGCCTGCTAAATATTTAATGAATTTAAATCTATAATATAAAAGTCTAAATCACTTTGACGTTTGTTTTATATTGATACGAAACTTAACTTGGAATTTTTATAAAATACTATTATGTTATTTTTTTATGGAACAAAATACTTGAACTTATCAAAATAAATTTTTGCTTAGCAAAATTTTGGGAAGTGATAAGTGCTAAGCTGCAAAGTACGTTGGTTAAATAGGCCTCAGATCCCAAAGTCCAGATCAAATTAGCAATAAACTTATAAAACTGCTTCCACGAACAATATTTGTATGGTTTCCTATTTGTAAAAAGCTCTATAGTCTACTAACTCGTTTGGAAATGTATATTTGGAATACACTAAGAATGAAAATTACTTTAAATAATGAACTACTAAGTACTTGTATTATTAAAGAATCTTTTTAATAACCTATGACCAAAGAAAATATACTTATCAGAAGTGAAGACACAAACAAAATAGGAACAATATTTTTTCTGCAAAATCCATATTTTTTAAATCCATCTAGTGAGTAACTTTAATTTAATTTATATAATGTTATAATAAAGCTTGAATGGGATAGATTTTTTTTATGAAATTTGTTTTATCGTCATCCGTTTTTCTTTACAGTTACATGCATATCAAATATACTTTGTTTATATAAAAACACTAACACAATTGTTTTTTCGGTTGGTTTTCGTTATTTCTTGTGCGATCGCCGATCGCATGCTATATTTTTTTTTATTTCATTTTTTTTTCTGTTGTTCTACGAATACATGGACATAATGTAGTTAAATAATTTAACAAGAATAAAATATTATTTATTCAATATAGATGATGCGCTAAAAATTATTTAAAACAGTTCCACTGGGGTTGGTTGCATTAATTTCGAGCTCTTGACATTCGGAGGGGATACTTTGTGGAACTATCTTTTCGACCTTTTTCAATAAGTAAGGCAAAGCGACGTTATATGTCTGATGAATGAAAAGTGGCCGCGTTGTGCAGTTACATTAAAAAAGAGGACCGCTTAAAATGCGAAAACTATCATTTGTACAGCGTACAAATTACTGTCTTACATAATATTGGACAAAATCAGTCCTCTAGTGGAGAAAATTGTAGGTGATTACCAGGGAGGGTTTTGTCCGAATCGATTCAGTCACTAATCAATTTTGTTCACAAAGGATGATTCTTTTCAAATATTACGAAACTACCCATGATGTGCATCTGATGTTCTTAGATTTTCACCAGGTCTATGTCTCAATTCATCAAGATAGCTTATGGTTTGCTTTGCAATATCTAGGAATACCTCATAAATATGTGCGTTTATGTAAATGAAAGCCATGCAGTCACAATTTTATGTCAAAGTTAAAAATAAGCTATCAGGAATTTTTACAATTAGCTCTAAGATACGGCAAGAAAATGTTGTCTCCGATACTTTTTATTCTCATGTTAAAATTTATTTTTCGTAAAAGTGGAACACCTCAGGACAACACCTTTTACTGTCGGTCCAACCACTGTCAGTGTAATTTGGCCGAATGGTAACGGTGTTAAAGAACTACTGGACTCACTTGTACGATTCTCAGCTTCTGTTGGTTTCAAAATCAATGAGTTCAAAACCAAATACATGATCACTGGTTCTAGAAACCAAGACGCAATGGAGTTTTGTACTTTACACCGTGTAATGAAAAAGTTAATTTTTTCTGTAAAATAAAATTATGTGTATGAATCAGAAAATTTTTCCTCTACATAAAAATATTTTTGTCATCAAATAGCTATGGATCAAAATTTCCAAATTGGAGAAATATAAAAAAACTGCTATATGAATTTAAATAACAATAGGAAACGATTTTAAGCGCATCATCTATATTGAACAAATAATATTTTGTTCTTGTTAAATTATGTAACTACATATGTACATTGTATTTGTAGAACAACAGAAAAAAAACAATATTAAAAAAAAATTAAGCGTGCGATCGGCGATCGCACAAGAAATAACGAAAAACCAACCGAAAAAACAATTGTGTTAGTGTTTTTATATAAACAAAGAATACTTGATATGCGTGTGACTGTGAAGAAAAACGCATGACGATAAAACAAATTTCTATTTACGTACTATTCCGTTTGTGTCTTCACTTCTGAAAAGTATATTTTCTTTGGTATGATATTAGTGAAATAATACTATATAATAAATCCGTTTGCAAATTAGACTGCATATATAAAGATAAGTTATCAATAAAACAAAGCGGTTGACCTTTGGAACGATTGGAAGTGATTGTTGAGATTGGAAGTGATATTTGCAATTTTCTTGTAATATGAATATATCCGTGGCATCGGAATATATATTAAAATTTTGGTTTCTTTGATGTCAGGTTTCAAGATGTTTTAGTCATAAATTGAGAACAAGCGGGTATTGATTTGGCATTGAAACCGGATTTGTTTAATAAGCCACATTGAATTAAAATATCCTAACGTCAGACCATTTAAAAGACAGTTTCTTTATCTATGAAAAATCTTTACTGTTTGTTGTTTTTATAATAGGGATTTTAAGCTTAAGCAGTGGCTGAGTAGCAAAGTGATAAAGATTCTTTTGCTAGTGAGTGGTAAGTGATAACAGTTTTATGTTTACTATTCAGCATCTGAATTACGTTAATTATTTAGAAAGAGATTAAGGATATAGATCAAATATTTTTGAGGAATGGATTTTTTTTGTAAGGAAATTTATTTCTGAGGAGACAGTTTTGACATGATTAATATATATTCAATTTGAGATTCTGAGTAGAGATGTTCTTGGATATGACCAAGTTAGAAATTAAGTAACCTCTGGAGATGTATATGAACTAATTTGTTAAACATATTTCGCTGATAACAAATCTTCTGTATTTCATTGCAAAGTACTGATATATATATATATATATATATATATATATATATATATATATATATATATATATATATATATATATATATATAAATTGAATAATAAAAATAAATTTATTTAAAATAAAGTTTGGAAATTAGGAATACATTTTATAATGGAAATCCCAAATTGTCTACGGTTAATGTCAGTTAATATATTAAAGTTATATCCATTGGTTTTTGGTTATTGCAAAAAAGAAATTTAAATTATTTATTTTACACGATACCCCGAAATCCATAACCAAATTAATCTTGTACATTGTTATAATGGAGAATACATTCATCCATATAATTATAATTAATCAATTTTCTGTAAACACAGTTTAAAGATCATGATGAAAATAAAATTTGCTTATATGTAATTTAGCAAAAAAAAAAAAAATTATACATTTTTCACAAATCCCATGCACGCTTATAATTACCATAATTATTCGGGAAATTTTTTTATTTTTTAATATATTTATATGAAAAATTGAAATTCCATAAACCTAATTATTGTTTATATATATGGAAAAATAATAAGTAATAAATAAATTGGAGAGGAATCTTTATGTTAAGATTGATTATCTATAAGAGTTTTCCATATCATCATTGCCATTTATCTCTTGCATACCGCATTTTCGATACAAATTGATTCAGATTTTTCATAAATTTCGGGGTTAGTATAAATTTTAAGAGATTTATGCGATTATTGATGTTTGGAAAGTTTCTGTTTTTAGTTTGAATACGAAAATAGTTGACCTACATTTTAGGGCATAATGCGTATTAAATAAAAATGTGTAAACGTATATGAACTAGCATCTCCTTGTCTTCAATTTTAAAAAATAAAATGATTTATCATGATCCATGATTAGGCCACTTTATAGTAACTAATATAGTATAGTTTTTATGAAACATAAAGAACTTTTATGTATATGTTAAGGAATCGGCTTCTGTATTATTTAATTGCTTAATACAAGATTTTGCCAATTAACTTTATTAGATCGTCTACTTAATTTTCTTGATCTAGTCCGTGGAATGCTAACGAAATAAAATTAGTATATATGTACTTCTATTATTTGCTACTGATGACATCATATTTATAAAAGTGATGATCTAGGCATCTGGGTAATTGATCCTTCCATAAATTACAGTTTAGAGTTACTGGAAGCAAAGAGATAAGATATTAACAGTTCTTTGCGAAAGTAAAGGGTGTTTTTTATAGGTTCACAACTTTGAATTTTCAACACTGCTTTATTTGGCAACCCATTTAACAGCTGATAGTTGCTTTTTGTTTAGTTTGTTTTGACATTTCATTATTGATAGACTTACATCAGAGCAACGCTTGCAAATTGTTTAAATTTTTATCAAAATAATGGTTCTGTTCGTCAAACTTATCGTGCACTCCGTCCATTTTATGGTGTACATAATCGTCCTTCAGAGCGGCTAATTCTTATAACAATAGATCGTTTTCGGACCACGTTTACTCTTAATGATACAGTGCATGCCGAACAGTACGCACTGAAAAATCTATAGCCGCTGAACAAGAAAGCATTGAAGAAGAACCAAATCAATTAATTCGTCGCCGTTCTCAGCAGCTGGGGTTGTGTCTTTCCACTTTGTGGAAGATTTTACGAAAGGATCTTGGCTTAAAAGCTATCAAGATTCAACTTGTGAAGGAGTTAAACCAAACGACCATCATATGCGCCGCCAATTCGGCGAATGGGCTGAAGCACAAATTGATATTGATGTTGAATTCCATTCAAAATTTTGTTCTCCGATGAATCTAATTTTTGGTTGAATGGGTCCGTAAATAAGCAGAATTGTTGGATTTGGAGTGAGGATAACCCACAAGCTTTTTTCGAAACACCATTACATCCACAGAAAATTACTGTTTGGTGCGCTCTATGGGGCTGGCGAAGTCATTGATCCATATGTCTTAAAAAACTGGGATGGTCAGAATGTTACTCAATGGTGAGCGGTATAGGGACATGATTAGAAATTTTTTCGTACCTCGATTAGCTGGCATTATTCTTGCTGACATGTGGGAGCCACATGCCGCACAGTGCGCGCTACAATTGATTTACTCAACGAAACTTTTGATGAAATAATAATTTCGCATAATTAATTGGCCACCAAAATCGTGTGATTTAACCCTATTGGATTATTTTATTTGGGGTTATGTAAAATCACTTGTCTACGTCGATAAACCAGAGACAATTGACCATCTGGGTTATTGGCGCAATACGGCCCCAAATGCTGCGAAAATTAGCGAAAATTGGTATTCCAGATTGCGCCTTGTATGCGCCAGCCGTGGCGGCCACATGGCCGAAATCATATTTAAACATTAATGTCATAAAATTTTCTAACTCTATCAAAACACCCTAATATATAACTAATGCTAGGTTTCATAAAACCAATGCACTGATGGTGAAGTTTAAATGACTTTCTGAACTATGAATACGAGACACTCATGAGTCCAGTTTGTGTAAAACCCAGCCCATTTACTGTGACTTACTAGTATTAATTTCCTTTAAGTATAAAGGTTCTATATTTAAGATTTGGTGATAAAATTGGCTTGGGAGCTCGAGTTCAGCAATGGTCGATAAATCTGAGGTGTCACGCAAAAAATCGAATACAAAAATTATGCTCTTGATAGGACTAACTGGAGCATTAAAATGTTGATGCAGTTTGACCTTACCATTGTAAAGTAAAATTTGATAGTTTTTTCGAAGTTTAGTTGGAATAGGTAGTTTTTATAGTGTTTATAGTGTTTAGAGTAGATGTGTAAAGTTTTCATAAACCGTTCAAAAAATTAGTTCAAGTCCAAAAATTAGTTCAAGTACTTCATTGCTAAAGTGGGTGGATTGAATGTTCTCTACAAGAACATCTCTCATCGCTATCTAATTCATCTCTCGCTTACATAGATATCTAATTTATATGTCGGACAATCGTTTTTAACAATTGGTAATAAAACGAAGACTACATGCAAATATTCTTTGTAGTTTGGTAAATGATTGGCTATTGATTATTTTATCTATAAAAAAGTCAAGGTTGTTTCTAATGCTAGAAAAACCCATCCTGTCCGTACAACGTTCTAGAATATTATTGTTGATGACACATTCATTTGAGGTTTTCGGTGACTCTAGTTCTGGCTTATATAAAAATGTAGGACCTCGAAACCGGCGGGATTCTCGGATTGGTACATGATGCCATTGATTTACGGTTATGAGATCTTGTATTTTTATTAGTTGTACATTTTCGATTGATCTAATTGGCAAAATGTTTTGAAAAATTTGTTTATGTCATAATGTTGTTGACGAAATTTCAAGTTTCAAGATTGTCGAAGATTGCCCCAAAACTTTTACTGGTCTTATCAGGCTCAATGGTTCGAAAATGTTGGCTAGATCCGATAAAAGGTCTGCTTAGTTAAAGCTTTTTGCTCTACGAGAATGATGTGAAAGTGAAAATAATTTTGTGATGGCTATCATATTTACATATATATATATGTCCAAGCGTTTTGATGACGTCGTTATCTATTATGTTGAGATGAACCTCGCGTTTGCCTTTTGGTATAGATTTAAGGATATATAGATGGTTTGAACAGAATTCAACAATAAACAAAAACATTGTTAACTCATCTCATATTTTGATACAGTTTCCAATCGTGTTGGAGCCATAACATCATCATCCACTTAAATTTTTCATTAATATCTTTGGAAGTCAATTGAAGAGCTCCTTCTGAAGAAATCTTTAAAAAATAAAGTCTATAAAATTGTATCCGAAAAACTGTATATGACTTTATTCCTTCAATAAGTTAATCCTTCCAAGGTATGGGAGCGTTTATCCAAAAAGTCAATAATGCATCTAGCCTAACAAATCTGTGCGGGCACTCTTCCCATTTTAATATTGTGATGGTATCTATAGGTGCCTATATCATGAAGAAGCAAAGCTCCACAACAAAATCATAAATTAACTGTTAAAGGAAAGCCAAATATAAATTTAGAGGAAGGTATTCTATGCAAATGCAATAAAATATAGAAAAATATACTCACAAGTCGTAAAACAACAAGATTCACTAAGACTAAAGGACGGTAATGCTACTCTCGTTCTTGTAAATATTCTAAAAGGCAAAAACCTTAAACATTGTGCAACAATGTTTGGCTTGTGAAACAAGAAAAAAATCTATAAACTCTAAATAATCAAGATACTGTGTTACATTCACTTCCATGATTTACTAAGTCTATCGAAATGAGTCAAACAATAACAGGAGAATAGCAACTAGGAGAATAATATAACCATCCCACTTAATGCTAAGATTAAGTCAATAAAAGTACATGAAATACAGAAAAATCGACCGGCTTAAAGGTAGGAATTCCAGACTAACATTACATAATAACTGCTACTATATGTAACAAAATTCTAACATCAATATGGACCTAAGGTTATTAGTTTTGTAAATGCATTACGGTACATCGAGGAAATAACGAGCCACGCGAGGAAACACAAACACCGACGTAACCAACATAAAAACATTGAGTTTCGTCACAAAAAAAAAAATTCAGTGAGGCGACTCTAAAGAAACAAACATCTAGAAACAAGACATCCACAAACATCTAGAACCATCTAGAAACAAGACATCAGGAATTCTACTATAATGATATTTGAACTAGAGCCTGCACTTCCGAAAACTTCGACTTTTTTTCAATGTCAAAACCATGCTGTTGTACTTATTTAATCCGAGGATACACAAAAAATTTGTCATGGTAATCAACTTGCGATTAGTGACGAATTGTATAAAAATACTGAAAGCGCATATAGACAGAGAGAGATATTGAATTTACGACGAACAACTACATTGTGAAAATGGATTTTCGATAACATGGTCAAGTGTAAGGTGACTAATATCAAAGTAGTACCAGTTATTACTAAATTAAGAAAAATTATTAGACTGTGTTGATTATTTTCTACGAAGTAAGATGACATCCTGCAAAAATACGTACCTTGAAGATTTCGGTAAAGAACTTATGCTTATAAAATAGATGCAGCACATTTCTAATGCTTGAAAGCATTTATTTACTTAGATCGTGCATTCAGAAAGCAAAAATTGACGCAAAGTCAGATAAAGCTCTACATTTAACATATAATGAAATCGAGCGAATATAAGAAATCAATAGGACTTTATGAAAACTCCTTGTAGTACTGAAGTATTTGACATAAACAAGGACGATAAAAGACATTGTATTAAAAAGTATGAAATATATGTTGTTGATTGAAAACGAGGGATCCGTAGAAAGACTACGTTCAACCTGTATTTTCATATTTAAGTTCAATACAACCTACTATTAGAATTGAAATGTGCTTTTTTATCAACAAGACCAAAATAAGAAATACTTGGTGATAATCTTTAGATAAACTCTATTTTTCAGAAGTTATTTCAATATTTTTACGAGACTGATGTAATTCCATATTTCTATTTTATTTTATCAGAATCTCGGGATTTGTAAAAATCAATCCAGAAATCCGGGATTAAAATTTACCACCGTGGTTGTATTTCCTAATCTATATTTTGGAATTAACTATCTATCTGAAAAGACTTCAGCTTCTGTGAATTTCTCTCAGCTTTTAATGAAATAAAAGTTTCAAAGTTCAAAGTTCTTAGACAACTAAGTTATTTTATGAAGACCACAAATAAACTATGTCAGTATAACAAAATAACGTAAAAAAAAATTGCAGCCAATTTTATTTATCATCTCAACAAGAATTAATCCAATTTTTCAGACATAAAATTATCCACAAAGTATACGATCACAAATAAATCATGTTCATGTATACAAACTTGCAATTTATCACATATAAAATATTATAAATAAATAAATAAATATTTAAGTACATAATTTATTTTATTTTAATCGTTCACATAAATCGTTTTTATTTATTTTATGTATTTTATGAATGTTACTTGTTATCGTTTTGTTACATATATAATTTTGTAATTGATGCTAACAAAAATATGTTTAATGAAATAAATCAAAATTAAATCGAAAATTTTATATATATATATATATATATATATATATATATATATATATATATATATATATATATATATATATATATATATATATATATATATATATATATATATATATATATATATATAGATTATGTCTCGTATGTAATGTACTGTATATGGTAGAGTAACGATATTGCATCCGCATATTTGCATGAATTTGAATTTTTATATAGCATTCACAAGAGAATGGATTCGAATTTAATTCATCCTAATTCAAGGAAACTATTTATAGAGTTTAGGTATCTAGTTCACAAGTCACGAAATAACTTAAGGGCAGGTTACATACCTGATAATAATTATTGGCTTCTCTATGTGATTAAAACGAAAACAAAAGTATCGCGCACTTAAAAAAGGTTGTGCTGTATTTAATTCAGTTCAAAGAATTTGCATGATCATGATCGCAAAATTTAAAAAAAAAAAATTTAAATTTGATTAAATATGATGAGACTTCATGCATATTATAAAGTAAAACGAAGAAACATTTCTATTACACAAAGACAGTAGAAAAAAAAGCAGCAACAAATTCGTGTTAAAATAATTAAAAGAAGTCAAGATTGATTTATAATGTACGGTTTGGAAGTGAAATGAATATTTTGTAGGTACATTACATAAAGGCGGTATTTAAGGAGGTAATGTTATTGTTTTATTTAATTTTTTTTCTACCAATAATTATAAGTAAATCTCGATAAATTATTTAAGACCAAAAAAAAAATGGTTTTATAATAGTTCAATGAAGTAAGATGGATAGTCGCGAGTGTACGTATAATATGTGTATATAGATATAGTTCGGTAGTTATAGTAATAGATATAACTTGTACGGTTGTACGAGTAGGTGAAGATCAAAGAATTTTTATTTAGCTTGTTCATGGTGTATTCCAGATGATATGGAGAAACTTTATTATAAAATGATTTATTATATTTGCAGGCGAAATACTTTCTTTGTAAAACATGTGATTCGGCTTATTAGAGACTTAACTTATTTTCTTAATTTTATAACATGCAATATGCAGTTTATTCAAATTACGCTCAAATTTTTAATATTTTAAATATCGCGTTTAAAGCTTAAGAATATAATTCAAAATTTTTGCAACCTTTGACTTCTTAGTCATTTTATAAACCTAAAATCAATACCATTGCAGGCCAAAGTTGATCTTTTACTGGGATCTTTTAGAAAATGTTTCAGCCCATACATTTTTACAATTTATGATCGTTGTATATGTGGTCTTCCCAACGAACAATTTTACACACAATTGGTCACGGCGTTGAGCTCAGCGGCGGGGATCTAACTCACGACCGCGGTATGTTTAATAAACCTAAACTAAACTTATTAAAACATAAACTATTTACGTCTATACTTAACCGTTTATGTATACTGATATACATATATACATATACATATTTTTATAATTTTGGTCAGTTCAACGGTTTTTTCATTTGATTTTGGTGTTAAAACATTTTTTTTGAATAATATTATTATATTATTATATTATTATATTATTATATTATTATATTATTATATTATTATATTATTATATTATTATATTATTATATTATTATATTATTATATTATTATATTATTATATTATTATATTATTATATTATTATATTATTATATTATTATATTATTATATTATTATATTATTATATTATTATATTATTATATTATTATATTATTATATTATTATATTATTATATTATTATATTATTATATTATTATATTATTATATTATTATATTATTATATTATTATATTATTATATTATTATATTATTATATTATTATATTATTATATTATTATATTATTATATTATTATATTATTATATTATTATATTATTATATTATTATATTATTATATTATTATATTATTATATTATTATATTATTATATTATTATATTATTATATTATTATATTATTATATTATTATATTATTATATTATTATATTATTATATTATTATATTATTATATTATTATATTATTATATTATTATATTATTATATTATTATATTATTATATTATTATATTATTATATTATTATATTATTATATTATTATATTATTATATTATTATATTATTATATTATTATATTATTATATTATTATATTATTATATTATTATATTATTATATTATTATATTATTATATTATTATATTATTATATTATTATATTATTATATTATTATATTATTATTATTATTGTGTTGTTTATGTTAACCCTCTGTAGAAATATGTGCGGTTAACCCTCTATGAGGTAACATGTTGAACTTGCATAGACAATTATATTATTACAATAATTTTTATTACAATAATTATGCTTATGATCTTACTTGCATCGTTTCGAAATGAAATTGGGCGAGTACGCTCTATAATATTGAAGAGTTTTATTAGGTTAAGGATAGGGACAACTTTGCCGATTTTCTAATAGGTTAGAAAGGGTTCTGTTTTAAGAATTTTGTAAAAAATCTTTGTGAGCTGCTTGATAATTTTTTCTGGTAAAATAACGTCACCCGAAACATTGCTTTTGTTAAGATGTTGTAGAATGATGGCTTCTTCTTCTTTTCAAATATGTCAATGTCAGCAAAGAGAAAGGAATGGAAGAGAGTTGAAAAACCGGTGATAATGTTATTGAGTAACTGTCCAAAACAGGAAGCTTTTAGGGACTCGTTCTTAGTGTATACAGTTTCGTAACTGGAAAGCGATTTTTATGTTATTTACTGAGAGTTTATAGAAAGGTAACAAACTTTGGCTATTGAATGGTGATCTTTTCGTCGATGTTGACGTCAAGTGCCAACATTATTCGTTGAATTAGTTGCTAAAAGTAGTTCTTATGGGCGCGACTTTAGATTTCTCCGTCAGGTGATGTATTACCACCTTTTGATTTCAAAATAGTACATGTATCGTAGCAATTGCTTAACATGAGTGGACTTTAGCCCTATTGTGTAATTTGACCCAAAACTTTGATTGTCAACCAACTCTGTTGGAATCAAGTCGTCTAAATCTACGACTAGACTCTCCAACTTTAGATACATTTTCCTACATCAAACTATAATTGATGCCACCCACCCTAATGGACCGAAGATTTTTGATAGTTTTGATAAATATTGACGTTTTGTTCTCCCGTTTATGTTGAGTATCCGCAAGGTTTTAATCGTCGGCCCCTCCAACAATCTGAAGTAGTCGATTAGGATCTTCTCCTAATAAATTTTCACCGACTAGAACCTTCTCCTGATGAATTTCTTTTAAAATTATTCGGTGGTTACTGGTCCAATTTTTAGTTCCATTTCTCCAGCATCAGGTAACACGCTGTCTATTTAAAAATCGTTGTTGAGAATTTAACTGGCTTTCGCATGATTGAATATTTCCTCGTCAGCTAACTGATGTAAGGTTCGAATGGCTAAATACGGGGCAGCCGATGTCCCATTTCTCAAGCTGTATTAAGCGCTATAAAGCGCTCGTTGCTTCGAATTTTCCAATTGGTCCAGTTATGTTTCTATAAATAGATTTCCAATCGATGTCTTCTGTTGATTGAGTGACATTTGTTTTTTGGAAGTCTTCTAATTTCCGAAATTATTCCTTTCAGCTCATCAGCCAACGAACTTTAGGTTAACCAAAACTAACTGATTTTATTTCATTGGATTTTGTTCAATTTGCTATTCCGGAACATCCATTGGAGTTTTTGGCAATACGTATGCTTCCATCGTTAGCCTGTATGGCGACAGGAAATATGGTTTTAGACATATTTGCACTATGGAGGGTGCTGAATTTGGGTTGCTTGCCTCCTTAATAGTAACTGTTGTTTGGCTTAATGATAACCCGAGGCGATAAACTGGTTCACTTTACCTACCCTGCACTCCAATAGCAAACAATCATATTGCCGTTCATTGTTATCACCAAACAAAAGCATAACATTATATAAAAAAGTGAAAAAAGAAATTAAAAAAGATAAAAGGTAACATTTGATATTTTCAGAATTCACTGCAGGTCACAATGACACCCCAGTTAAGTTTGTAGATATTTTAATTATTTCGGTTTTTCAGCACAGTACGCTGTACTGAAGCATGATTGCAAGGTTAGAGCATATATTTCATGTAGCTTCAATATTTTAAAAACTTTTGACAGTAAACTAAAAAAATTTACCCACATTATTAATTAAAATAAAAAGTCAACATTTTATTCATGATTCGAATGACCAATGACTTTTAAATAAAATTTAAAATTGAATTTCTAGGTTCTAGTAGATAGGATCGACATTTTTCTCATCGCGCCACAAAAGTCGATAAAGTCTAAATATTCAATAAATAATTTATCGATATCTTACTTTTTTTTATTATCATCTTAACCCTTTCTATAATGTATAAGTTTATAGTCAAAGATATTTCACTTGCTATATACGATCGACGAATGGGTTAAATTTTTAACTCTTTGTCATCCGAATATGAGTAATGAAGTTGAATAAATAAATTGTTTATGATAAAATATTATTTTAATAGCGCAGAAGATATAAATTTTTGCTTTGGTACTCGTATATATCGTTCCGATGAATAGAGAAAATTATGAATAGATTTTGTTCGATTCACATAAATTATTATAAAATAATAACCCATAAACATTAGAATTGTACATGGTGAAAATACAAAACTCACAAGTTGAATTTTATATTTTTGTAATTTATGATTATTTTATGACTTTTTTTTTTTAAATTCTAATAAAATTTATTGAACATTTAAACATAATTTGATTTAATCGGATTTTAAAAGTTAGAGGCGATATTTACTTACACATATTTTGTATACGTAAGCTAAGTAAAGATGATTTTTATACATTTTATATAACCAACACTGGTCTACATAAGTCACTCTATCATATATAGACGAAAAATAATTTTTAAAGCAATTAAGAAAAAAAAAGTAAAAAATTAAAATCGAAAGACTTAAGCGACGAACCTGATTTATGTACATGAATTATATAAATTTTATGCATGATTGTTAAATTATGTTACATTCGAATTTTATTTGACCAAATTTTGGGTAAATTTTATATTGCGTTACGTAAATATTTGCATACAATATATTAACAATAATTAGTTTACCTGTAGGCTAACACGATTATTTATTTAAAATACATATTTGGTAAATATAGGAAGCCGCAATATTCTATACCATGATTGGTTTATTGTATTTTTAGACCTATTAAATTCATTTACTAAAAACTAAATAAAATTTTAGCAATAAATCACCAACAGGTAGAAAGTATATACAGGGTGTACCAAATAATATTTTTCACCTAAAATAATTTAAAAAATCTTAAATTATTTCAGAAACGCAAAATTATTTTTAATTGAGCAACAATCTGTATATCAATGGGATTCAATCCAGAACATGGCGGTAATACTTGATTTTATGGTTGCAAAAAAATTCGAAAAAGTTTTTCACTTCACAATCGTGTAGTCATCACTACTAAAAGCCATTGCGTCTAATCAGCAAAACTAGAAATATACGAAAGGGGTAAGCTTTACCAATTTACGAAAATGTAATAAACTAAATTAATGGGATGGATCCAAACTCTTTAAAGAGTTCTTTTAATTCACTTTTCTGTTACATTGGTTTTCACGATGGTATTATTGTTCTTGTAGTGTCTCAATAAAAGTATAGCCTAGTGTTTTTCGATCGATTATTTTCAACGTGCTTGTGAAATGCAAACTGCTTATTTGGTTTCTTTTCTAATGTTCCACAAGCTTTCTCTGCGTTGACTTTAATTGTTTGTTCTTTTTTAACCACTTAGGCTCACACCACTATAATTGATGTGATTCCAATTGAGAGTGAGAAAATTTGCGTGATTCGTAATTTGCTGGATCCTCAGTCTCTATGGGTTTATACTGACTTCTTTTGCTGTACAATAAAATCTGAAAAATGCGATTATGCCCACGAACACACACCATCTTCGACTATGACTTGCTGACCAATCTAAAAGGATTTTGGAGTACAATAAGTAAAGCTAGAAATATGGATAGTTCAGTTAGCAATACTGCTCCGCATAGCTCAAGGCGGGGAAGTGACACGGTCTTCAATGGAGCTACCTTGGTTGATTTAACTTAGAGTTCCTTATTGATCTAAAGATTATCTGCATTAAAACAGTCCTTAATTATTTTGCTTACTGTAGGTACCGCATAGTCGTCACCGATTTTATTTAGCGCTCAAGTGGTTAAATACAAAGCAGACGTTAACCCAAATGTAATCGTTAACAGTGTTTTTTATTGCCTAGTTTGCTCTATTCTTCAAACAATACGTCGACATTCTGCATTCGATTTAGTCCTTTTTATTTCCCGGTGCATTTTTCTGCGTCTGCTGAAAACACAACTGGAAAGCCACGAAACCAAAAAATGAGATAGAAGATACTTTGCTGTACCTCTGTTAGCTCTGATCTGCTATAGCAGGCATTCGTCTAAGCCTCTTCGCCCGTAATGGGTTTGGTCACAATGCCAAATATAACTCCAAATTTAGTTGTGCTACTATGTCTATAAGTAAGAAACCATGATGCAGTAATTATCAGATTGGATACTTTTATATTCACCATTAAATATAATAGATTATTCAGGTGCTTCCCGATTCTACCCAACTGAAGATGGTTTCTTGTAATAAAGTTTTCGAGTTATGCAGTTATCTTTGACCTGCCTTTTGTCAGCCGAAGAAATGATCTGCTCTTATGTCGATTTCTTAATTGGATAGGTATCAATTTATAGTCATACGCGCTTGTGATCCCATCTAATACCAGCACCTCTAGCATATATTTATATCAATTTTTAATATTTATAACCACTGGTTTTAGCTTGCATTTTGTTGAACCAAGACTCATATATTGCACCCCGCTAAGTGCTAATGATTACTCGTGAATTGATGGTAGTTTAATAACTACTGATAACTCATGTTCAGCACTAGCATTCAGGAAGAATTTGTGGTAGAAGTTCCTATTTCACCATTTCTAGTTGACATTTTTGAATCACTTCTCTTTGATTCCGTGAAATAATGTGCGATAAGATGAACACTTTGCCACAGGGTGATTGCCACTTAAGCAATTATAACTTTTATGTGCGGTTTTTATTAACTCTTTTCGTTTTGTTGCTGGCATTTTTAAAATTCGTTATGCTGCATAAATGAATGAGAATGACCAATCAGCATACTTAAATTTCAAACCGATATCTTTATTACCATGGCCTCTAAAGTTAATAAATAGCTTCAATGATTTCTAAGTACCAACATTGGTTTTGTTTTTGTCTGGTTGAATCTACAAAAAATTTGAAATTACCGACTCATTTATCCAGAAACAGAAAAAAACTCCTTTATAGTTGGTTTTTCACTGTGCCGCATAATCGGATCATGCCAATTTCGATGATTCATCGAGCTTTTGAGTTTAAATATGAATAACCCAAGTAGCACGTGAGTTGACTTGATCTTCAAGAGCACGTAAACCTCATTAGACTTCGTCCGACACATATCATAACGTTCGAAAATTGGGAACATTTTAATTTTGTTTGGTGGGCTGCTACATGAATGTCTTAATAAAAGAATTCGCTATAAAAAGCTCTTTTATTATAAAGCTCTTTTAAAGCATCAATGTATTTTCCATCGGTCATCTGTATATGCCGCACTAATGACCTTGCTTTATCACTAAGCATGCTCTTTAAATATTGTAATTTTTGAACACCGGTTATCCACAAAGTAACTGGAAAATGGCGGGATATATAGTTTTAGTAATATAACTTCCACATGGTGACGATATGATTGATACCGGTTTGAGGTTATGTTTAACGATGGTTCGGTTTTTCTTTTAATTCCAATTTTCGAATTTACGTATTAAATAATGCTGCTGCCTCACATTACATCTCTTTAATCGATAGGTCTGAATTTTTAGTCTCGTTCAATGCTAGTAGGCGCTTCTAAAAACTTTAAATTGACTCAAGCAGCTTATATATTATTGTAACGATAAATGTGTCCGAATGTTCTAGAAGTACCACCAGATTAATGGTCTTATCCGCAAAAATACTATGTGGTTTTATTATACCAGTATTTATACTGTGGTTGGGAGCTTTTGATTAAGGTATCAGTCATCACAAGTTGACGACTATAACGCGTTTTATGGACAATTCATGCATTTTTCGTAAATTTTGCGGGGTAAAATTTAGCGGTTTTTTTTGAAAACGAAAGTTTATTTTATACCAGTATTTATACCGAGGCTAAGGTCTATTGATTAAGGTCTCAGTCATAACAATTGGACAACTATAACCCGTTTTATGGACAATTCAAACATTTTTCGTAAATTTTGAGGGCTAAAATTTAGCGATTTTTTCCCCTCTAAAAAAATTTCCGAAAACGAAAGTTTAATTTATACCAGTATTTATAGTGGGGTTAAGAGCTTTTGATTAAGGTAACAGTCATCACAATCTGTCCAGAGGTTCATAATATATTATGTATTTATTCTATATGTTGTAAATTTTTCTTAGGCAGGAAATGATTTTCGCAAAGCTCCTTCCAAAACCATTAAAGTATTTATATGCCTCTAATGTTTACCCTATAATGGACCAAATTTTGATTGTAACTGATAGCAAATTCACTAATTAATTAATTGTGTATTTAAACCACTGCCAATGTAAAGTTCATATACCTTCCAAGTTAAGTTTTTTACTGAGCAATTGGGCAGTGATTAAAGCTGCGGATTAAAGCTGCCGAAAAGATTGCATGAATTAAATACAAAAAAAAAGTTTAGTTTTACGAAGCAATATCTATGGTTGGTTCTCTATATTTTAAAGCAGAAAAATCATATTAAGTGCGGTAAATTATCCGAGTTTTCGCCAAGACTCTTAAAATTTTTAGTTCTATCGCCAATTTTTATGAGAATTGGCATTTCACATAATAATAAACGAATTTCGGCCGACTATAGTAACCGGAGGGACACCCTATATATATTTCTATATAGATCAAAATATCCATAGTCATGAATTGTATTCGGTTAGCACGACAAAATACTGTATAATATGGAAAAATTAATTTGCTTATTCTCTTTTCAAAATTGGTAAAAACACAAAAAAAAAAAAAAATTTCCATTTCCTATTTCTTCAAGTGAATTCCTTCATCTATGATAAATTGTTTTATGTATTCATATATGCTATTCATTGTAGGTGTTAACCACATTATGTTACCTGCATTAAAAGTCTATAAATTTTATTTATTTTAATGATTTTCATGAACTTTGCAAAAAAGAAAAAAAAACGAAACGAAAAAATCCTCTGCATACAAAAAATCTCATCTCGTTTTGTATGCACTATTGATCATAAATATTTGATAAAATCAATAATAATCGTTTGTAGTATAACAACAATACATAATACACCATATAGCAATTTTTATGTATATACAGAAATGTTATCTAATCTTTAGATCAACTTAACTTAAACTAACAAACTTTAATGATGAATTCAATTAAAACTTCAGTTGTATAGTTTTGTTAAATTTTCAACAAGAATATTGTGGATAGAATTTATTGGAGCCTACGCGTTTTAATTATAAAAAATGTGAATTAAATCCTTTCGAAGTCGCGTTTGCGTTTTAACATTTTATGATTTTATTTTGCGCCTACCATTTTTCGACATACACCATAAAGTGATTGGATGTAATAGTTTTCAGTGCAAGGTAAAATCATTCGTAATTTTTTTAAAATTTATAATGAAAGTCATCTAAAATTTTAGGATATCAGCTTTAAGTGTAGCTATACGATTTAGATCTCTTGATTCAAAACCTATTAAAAATCTATCATGGATTGATTGCAATCAAATGATTTGCAATAATATGGTTTCCACTTTGGTCGTTATGTTGTAAACGACTAAAATATTCTGACCTCCTATGCGGAGCCAAAAAATGTTGAAACATTTTTTACAAGTTGAGAAGGACTGAGAAGAGGAACATTATTTATAGCATAATCTACCAGAACGTGCTCTGGTATCAACATGGTCAAATCATTTTTGATGGGAAACAATGGTCGTAAGATGTGTGCTGCTCCAATCTGTGTATTTATTTCTTCATATCTCAATTCTATATTTAGATGAAATTTTATAAATTTCACACCCGCCTCCCATAATTTACTAAAGAGTGGAGACAGGGGGGAATAAAATGCCATGTTGTACCGTCGTTGAATTGATTTGCTAATAGGAGCTTTTCATTCTATATAGCCGTTTCAATAATTAAGGTTTGTTGTCATTCTATGTCACTGAGTTTACCACGTTAACCTTTTGAACATAGCAACGTATTAGTGGTCAAATAGCTAACATTTTCTAAATGAAGTGCCTTTATAAAAAGGTTAACGATTATGCAGATAGCTGCAATATCATGTAATAATCATGTCTGCAAAAAACAATAACAGGACGCATGCGACCAAAACCCAGCATAGGGAGGTTAAACTCTAGTGAAAAATAAGGTGTAGCAACAAAAAAGGAAAAGAAAGCCTAAGCTTTACTCTAATGACATAAAACGTCTTATATAGCCTACATCAAAGGTTTTCACTGCAATGCACTTGAAAATAACTGATTATAGTCTCCTTGATATCTCAATTTCGATTGGAACTCAAACAAACAGGATCAAGAATATCACTCATATTGATTACGAAAAATTAAAAGGTTTAATTGTTCATGAACAGTGGAATGAAGTTTATAACTACACAGAGGCGTCGATGGCATGATAGTTTTATATCAAAATTTGTTGAGCACCTAACAAGTTGTACACAGGCTTCTTCATCAAGAAAGTATAATAAACTGAAGGCCTGAATGACCAACTGCCTGCTAAACCTGATACGAAAAATGAACAAATACAGCCATCCAAAAAACAACACTAGTCCGAAACTTTTCGCGGCAATGATACGTAAAAAAATTGGCATACGGTGAATGAGGTGATTACCGGGCATCCGGTGTCCTCCTAGACTAAAGAAATTTTTGGTAATCTAGGTCACATTATTGATGATTCAGTTGAAATTGCCACTGAGTTCAACTTGTTTTTCATGAGTGTAGGAAATAATATCAGCTCGCACAACAATAGAACAAGTCCCGACAAAGAACGCCTAACAACCATGAATTTTCATTCAACTTCCAGTTTCTATTTCTCTCCAATTACATCTTGCCATATATGCTCTGGAAAATAGAACTGCTAATGTGTTTGATAACAAATGGTGTGGTAAAAAAACTGGCTTACGGTAGATGTTCTGGCTTACATTTTTAATATGAGTGTGAATACCGGTATTTCCGATCATCTCTGAAACGTTGTAATTCTAATCTTCAAGAAAAATGATAAAACAGATATGAACAAATTTTGTCCAATCTCGGTTCTTTCCGTGAAGTCAAAAATTGTTGAAAATATTAGAGCATTCTATTCTTTTAAAGAAGCTTTACCGTTGAGGTTTCCGTAGTAAAATACTGGAGTGGTTATGTTCTCATCTATGTGAGCGACCTCAATGTGTAAAAGTTTATGGTAAATTATGCAATGAACTAATGACTAAAGTTGCGGTTCCCCAGGGCTCCGTTTTAGGATCTTTTTTCAAGTTTCCATAAATGGAATTTTTAAATTGAATTTTAATGGGATCCTTACGGCTTTTGCGGATGATTTTTAATATACATATGCTGCCTCAACATTTCTTGGAAATTTCATAATTAATTAATCATGACTTGAATTTGCTGGCAGTCTGGTTAAACGCATTACTTATCTACTACTGAGCGATAAAACTAAGATCATGTCCATTATCAAGATTTTGTTTGCATCAAAAGAAGGGTATGTTCATTTACTGCTTGTTTTCCTATTGCATCGGTCAAAGATTTTAGATATCTAGGTGGTATAATTGACAACAACTTGAGCTGGAAGTCGCATATAGGAAAACTGAACTCTAGACTATTGTTGGTTGCAAGGAAAATGTATGTATTGCGATCATTCTGTTCCAGTTATCTCCTTAAAATGGTCTATTACGAAAATTTTGTTTTGCAGATTACAATTGAATGGTGGCACACTGGAGTTTCTGATAGGAGGAGATGACAGAATACAGAAAAGAGAATGCAGAGCAGTTCAATAAAATTGTGATGGTCTTATGCTAACAGCAGTTTGAATATTAGCTACCGGGAAACTGCGGACCAATTCTGTCATTATTAACATACCTTTCCTTTCCCTACACCACAAAAATAGAATAAAATTGTGCCGATCATGATCATCACGATCATGATCTGTGTCTGAAACTGGGTCGTTTCTATTATGCATGGAAATAAATTTATATAGAAATATAAATATATGTTAATCCCTTCCATCCTACCGTTTGCTAAATGTAAAAAGGCTGTAGGAATAGAACCGGCATTAACTGGAACACTTGATAAAAGCTTGGTCTCACGGTCTCATCAATCAATTTTATACTTGTTTATACTTGTAAATTAAATCCAAAAACTCTGTCATGCGCAATGTCGAAATGGCCAGTTTTAATTCGTTTAGATCAGTACTGACTTTCAATGGATATTGTTATATTGGCCATTTTGTTGAAAGATTTTGTAACCGCATGAAAGATCAGCCCACTAAAGAGGATGATTTTGTAGTGCTGTATTTGATATACTCTTCGATTTCGAGAGGCATAATAAGCACCTAAATTCTGTTCTGGAGTTATAATATATTTACTGATTTATACGTACAGAATTTCAATAACCCGGTAAGCGATTAAGGATTTCAACGAATGATAACTGCAGCAATAATTTTATGGCCAGATATAAAGATAATTTGACGTTCCATGCATATGCGACAATATTTAGATGATAAGTAATATCATCTTTAAATAATACTCATTAGGACTGGAACGCTTTACATTTGCTTCTGTTTCGTTTGTGCTCAAATTATTTGCTTATACATTTGTTTGATATCAGCAACAAGTGCAATCAAATATAACCTCATGAAAATTCATGATTATGGCAGTAAGTTTGAATTGATGGGTCCATCCTTAAGGGAGACACCATTTGACGATTTTCGAGACGCAACTGGTACGACCCTAAATTTGATTGTCGTACGATAACGACTGGGTACAGTGTTTTTGATTATTTCCTTGTGATTCAGCGTAGGATATTCATTCATGAACTTAACGTATTCTTTGCGAAGATCCATTTTTTAAAAAACATTTGTCTATTTTCATCAATGGGACAATTGCTTCATTTTGAGAATTACCAAACGTAGTTTCAACTGGCCTTGAGTTAACAACTCGCAGTTTAACGATATGCCTTCATGAATAATGCTTTGCGTTTTTGTCATACATTTTCAGCCTAGAATTAAAATTTATACTGTGAGATAGCCACTATAGGTTTTGAAAAGGCTGTCAAGTAATAACTCACCAAACACGTCCACTCCCAATAATATTTCGATAGGTCCTGATTTATTATCAAACGGATCAGCGAAATGCATATTTTCGGTATGTGGCTATTTTGATATTGTAACTGGATTTGTAGAGAGTTGGACAAAAATAATTTTGACCACAAACGCGTTTATTGGTAAATTTACGTCTAATTGTATGCTACATACTGAGTCGCATCATTGCACTCGTATTGCCAGTATTAACAGATCCAAAAATTGGAATTTTGACTGGTTTCCTTCAGGCTCGTAAGTTAATCTGCTAATCAGAGGCCGATCTAGCTTTAACAAGTGATGTTGCTAAAAGAATATGTATATATTGGTAGGACAACATGAGCTATAAATACATCCTCTATATATGAACGTGTGCTTCATTATTTTGTTGCGGTATTTTGCTAGCATTTTTGAAGGGTTAGCCTCACAAAATTACGATTATGTATAAATTATGCAATAAAACACCACGATAAAAAATCTCCGGAAAATATTGGCACATGGATGCGAGGTAGCTTCATCTCTGAGTTTGGGATGGTTGTAGATGTTGTAATTGCCTAGTTCTTGTCGATATAACACGATAGATTATGTTAGGTATATCACCATTAGATTTACAAATTGTCTTCATCACAACGCATATCGTGATCTTCATCACAATATGCTGCAACATTGCATTCCTTCGCTATGACCATTGAAAATATCTAATTGGGTTTTAAGATGTGAAGGTACCAATTGAAATCTAAACTCATCGTAGTCATAATTCGTGTTATCACATATTATTCACTGTAATTATTTTTAGAATGGATTAATAGATCTGGCTCGAAGGGCTAAAGTTTTAGCATCCCAATGTGAAGAGCAATTCTGACGATATTAAAAACAAGTTGAGTACATGGCAATTATTCAAACTGTTTTATGTCTGTATTATGACAATTTGTGGATGAGCATTTTCTTAAAAAACCAACATCACAATATATTCAAAGCTGTTTCTGCATTAAAATTTTAATTCAGATTTTCTGCCTTTCTTAAAAAAAGCTGCGTCAGTGCAGGTAATGTTTCAGACTTTCAGATAGAGAAACAAATCGGAAGATGCAATATCTGAGCTATACAATTAGTGCTTATGAGTCTTAATAATTTTATCTGCCCGGTTTTCAAGCCTTTAGTTTAGGGCATGAAATCATACATTATTTTGCTGAAGGTTTTGGACACTGTTCCTCCGTTTGTTTCCTTTATGGACCTTTAGTGATTTGGTTGGAAATAATATATTCAAATTGAAGAAGAATAACCTATTACAAAGCTGAACGGGGCTAACGAAGAGTTGCCACATGTAAATAAGCTAACTAATTTTAAGTGTTAAAAATTAAGCTAACACTTTAAGCTAAAACTTTCACTAAAGTGTTTGATGATTCAAGCGGCGATTCACTAATTGGACAAGCCAGAATTCTAATCAAAGAAAATATGATTTAAAAATGTTGTAGGGCGCGTTGTGTTCCATCCTATTTTCACGAAAAAGTCAATAGTGAATTGAACCGATTAGTGGATGGAAAAGTTTTGGTTTTGGTTTGTTAAGACTAACATGGTGAGGGGGCCTCACCAATCGTAATTGTGCAGAAAGATGGTAGTAAAATTCGTATTTGCGGCGATTTTAGTGTTACTATAAATAAAATAATCAGTATGGAAAATTACCCGCTCATTTTGATCAACAAGGTGTTTGCTGGTTTGGCTGAAGGTATAAATGCTTTCATGTTATGGATTTGTCAGGTGCATAACTTCAACCCTCTCTATCTCTGAGAGCTCGAAAGAATTACTAACTAAAAATACGCAAAAAGGCATCGATGATCGACGCTTTTATTGATTTTGGTTCAGAGGATTACAAACGGAAGTCAAAGATGGTAGTTAAAAAATTGCAAGAGAATAAGATCTAAGTGAACCGAAAAAATGCTTGCGTGACATAATTAGTGAGGTCGGTAAAATCCAATTAACAATTACATTCTTATTTGGGTAAAATGATTACAGTAAGTTCGTCCCCAATTAATTTACTTTGTTGAATCCTCTTTATAGGTTATGTTTTTAACTATACCATTTCTTGGAGAATTGTAAAATTTAATCCGTTTCTATCTAATCCAAAAATTATTTGTAGAGTAGAGCTCAACGCTATGGTAACGCTGCAAATATCGCAGGTATATACCCAGGTTAACCGGCATGAATAAAAAGTTTAAATCTACTTGCTTTTCCAAAACCGTGTGCAGCCCATTTCGTAGATCTTGTCTGTATATATGCTGCAAAATGTTGTTTAGGAGCTTTACACTTTTTTAGATTTATCCAAACTTTACACAATTTTTTATCAGTGCCTACATATAGATGGAACTAAAATTAAAAAAAAACTGCATAAAAAATAGTCATGTTGGTAAATTATTTTCTCAGACTTAATGGTGTGCTAGATCTGATGCTAGTAGCACTTTCATAGCACTTTTATAGTACTTTCTAATGGCTAAATGAGTTTATAGATGGTAAAATCGTAAATACTGAGATTTGGTTCATTTTCTGGTAAGCATTAGTGGAACCACAAGTGACAAAACCATTACAATCATTTGAGCTACTTTGATTTTAATAATCGAGAGGTCACGACATGAGGTAAAGAACCACGTATATAGTTATTATCCGAACCCATTCAAGTTTTGATAAAAACGTCTGTTTAACTATAAAAAATCATTTTTTTGTTACTCATTTCAAAAATTAATAAATCAGATAGCACATAATCACGGCTAAAAATGTGTTCAGGTCATTTCACACACAGCACACAATTCTTCTTATCATTTTCCAATAAAAACGCATTAACGAGACATAAAGTCGTGATTTATATACAAAAGAAAAATCTTTATATAGCTCTAGCTGTACACATGTAGGTACACCACAAGAGTGTACATAGTTTATTACAATCTATACTTATTTATCGTTATTTTACAGCACATATAATAATAACAATAGGAATTTTTATAGTTTGTGTACTTAGACTTTCGTATACGAATTTGTTCTTCTTACCTATAAATTCTGATATAGGTATATACACAGGTATTTATCATACCAAATCATCTAATTATAATTGTTTGTGGTCATTTTTATACCGACTTATATGAATTTTCCGAATAGCCGTGCGAAAATTTGTCCGGGAGACCATATGGCTGGTATGTTTTTTCATATACGTGTACCAACTCATTAAACATATCAACATTATCGCTAAAAGTTATTTTTTTTACACTTCGCGAATATAATAATGTCCACTAACTGTATATATACTGGTTGGTGTGCTATATGAGCTCCTGCATAGTTATAATTTGATGAAATATTAAAGATATATTTAATTTTCTTTATTACCTTTTATTAACAAAAAAAAAAAAAAAAAACATAAAAAAATAAAAATACGAAAACGGCGGGATTGTTTATTTTAATACATAAGATTTCATCAAAAATCTCATTAAAATAAATAAAAAAAAAAATTTTCTTTGTGTTATTGAATTGAACTCAATTAAATGGAAATGACTGAATTGGAAACGTACCTTAATAATTACACTGGTAAAATTACAAGAAACTATTAAGATGATTAAGCGGTTTTATTGTGTCATACACATTTGTCACACATTTTATAATACGATTATTGTTAACATTTTCACGGGTCTAGTATAGTTTTATAAAAACATAACAAATTTTACACTTAAAAACTCGCGAGTAATTATACAAGTAACTAAAACCACAGTATTACTTATTTAGCGTCTTAAATGTCAGATTATGTAATCCATATACAAACAATAAAAGATTTCGACTTAATAGTACAACATTTGTCGTTAAAAATTTTTTTTTTTAGCTCTCTTGTCGAATTAAGAAAACTAAATTGTGATGTGTGGGCAGGCATTTTAAAATTATATTTACTTTAGCTGAATCTGTTTAGAGGATCGTCTAGAGTCTAGACATAATTTTATTGATTTCATATTTTATGTTTAGCTAACAAATCATTTTTTACTTTTAATGTATGCACACGCGGATGCTAAGTAATCTAGAACATCGGCTTAAAACGTGGTATATTATGTGGTTAAAAAAGTAACTATATTGAATCATTAACTTTATCCTACTTTTGTAAATTTATGCAACCAAAATTTAAACCAAAAAAATTTACATCTTATCAAAATCGTAACGGAGGTTGCAGGAAATCGTAAATTAACTAACTCCTTATTTGGAAATGATCCTGGTAATAAAGCTTTGGTTACTGAATTGAAGAGAGTTTCTGAGGCAGAGCACAACCCTGTGAGCTGCATTAAAAAAAATCTAATATAGGTAGTTATTGGGACTGGAACACCCATCAGTTTCATTAAAAACCCTTCTTTGTAGATCAAAAAGTTTTTTTCGTTACTCTCATTGACCCATATCGTTATTCAAATTTGATCTTAATTTTAAATTGATTTGAAGGAGATTCACTTCCATCAGCTTAATAATTCCGAAATTTAGCTATCCAAGCAAGGTATTAATTCGTCTGATTACAAGCTATCCATGCTTGGTTAAAAACTGGGTTGGCGTTTTATTTTCAATACAGAACTAGGTTTGTCGCTTGCTTATGGTCGACCCAGGACTATATAGTGTATGCTAAGCGACAAAACTATTTGAATGTATATATAACTATCTTGGAGAATATGGCAGACCAGAAGTGATGCAATTTGCCTGTGTATTACATGTTTGACTATAATTGTGCTAATACCACAGTTTATTTAAAGTAAAAGTTTAGCAAAGGAAAACAATTTTTTCTTAGATTGTCATTCATAGCGGAAAAAATGAATATTAATCGTAAAAGTATGTGGTAATACAGTTTAACGCATTGTTTTTACTCTTTATTGATTTTTTTAGCTGAACGATTACTCAAGATTTAGGAAAAACAGTAATCAAATTTTATTCTGTCGTTCTTTTTATTTTAAACGCCTTTTGGTGTAGAGTACGTTGGAAATACTAAATTTTTTGGCCGCTTTATTGTAATTCCGAAAGTTTGCCGGTTTTTTTGGAATTACAATGAAGACTGTGTCCAAAATCTATGATAAATATTTGTGAATACAAATTTTTGACATTTATTTGATAAAAACGAAGACATCGAAATTATCACGGTGAGTTGCTATATGAAAATTTTTATTTTTATTTTTTATTTAATAAAAGCCAAACTCATCGCGTAGCACACTCGGATATATACAATAAAACATATAAAATTCACTACTTGGTTTTGCAATAGTACCACTCAAAAAAAAAAAAAAAAAATCATATAAGAAAAATTTGAACTTTGTCGTTGCTATGACGATTTCAATAAACGATTTCATGAGAATTACAACAAGATAATTTAAAAACATATAAGGCGGGGAAATATTTCAATCAATTATTTTACTTTTCGGACAGCGTAATAAAATATTGCGAATGTAAAGGAATATTTATAAACCCATCGTTAAATTGTACTATCAATTTCTCAATATAGGAAGAAATCTTTTTGTGTCTTTCTCACTCATAGATACGGATTGGATCGCTTTGAAATGGACCCACTGAATTTTAAGCAGCTTATCCTTGAATAAATCCAACGTATCCAAAAATGATATAATATACTTACACATCAATTATGGTTGAAACCTTGGGAAATGCATTTTTCCGAATATTTGAAAGATTCTATTACAAAATTGATGATAAGGAGTGTTCCCATCATAAACTTTCAATATGCAATAAGCAGTGTAAATCAACTATTTGGAAATTTGGGTTTAGTTAACGAATTTTTGAAAGAAGCCTTGTCACATCATCGGATTTTGTACCGCGCATAGATGGTGCACCATCCGTGGTTATTCCGATCTAATTTTAATAATGGCTTCAAAAATATTTTACCCAGTATAGTTGAATCTTTCAGTGAAACCAAATTTAGTAGTTCTTCGGTAACGTTGGAATCGTCATCTATGCCTATGTTGAATATGGGTATCTGTGCAGTAGCCGATAAATCGGTTGTTTCATCAAAAGAATATTTAAAATATTTAAACCGAGCAATTTTATTTCTCAAATTGTCTTCGATTTTCTGAAGAAATATCTTCAATCCTACGACAAACTGGATTTCGCGATAAGTTGAGTGGTTTAAAAAGTTTCACTTTGTCTAATTCTCCTGCAACTGCAACTATGCTAATTTTGTATTTTAACATTCGTCATTTACATGTTTAAAAACTTTGTTGATTTAGTTTTTCTTTTCGTAATTTATTGACCTCATGATGTCATTGTTGAATTGAGTTTTGCTTGTGCCTATTCAAATAATGGTTCAACAAAAAAGTAATTAGTCCAGGATTCCTTGAACGAGCGATTTTCATCTTTCATCTGTGATTTTTTCATTGTTGTATGCCATTTTTTAACTGAAGGGATAGACATTTTTTGTATTTAATTTTATTTTAATATTTTTACCGTTGTCAAATTTAATGAAAATAATATTCCAAATGTGTAACCAAAATATTGTACTTTAACGGAATTTATTATTATTGTGATATTATTTGCTATTTTTATAATTTATTTACTGGCCACAACGAATCATAAAACTGGCCACAGTTTTATGGTTCGGCACCGCGGCATTTAATGATTACAGTAATGTGAATTAACATGATTCCAAATTTATGGTTATACGCATAATTTTTCATATACCGTGTCATTCCAGCGTCGCTGTTAAGTCTTTGGACACCATTTAATCTAATATATCTCATTTCTTTACCCTGATCACCATTATTTTATATTTCGTGATATTAATTTACCTAGTATAGTACGGGAATATACGGATCACATCTTGACTCCTACCAATAGGAATGATGAGATGGAAAATTTCAAAGCAGAACTATGATGTACTTGGAAGACCGATCATGTTCCTGATAAGTTCCAGATAAGTTCCAGATAAGTTCCAGATAAGTTACAGATAAGTTTCAGATAAGTTTCAGATAAGGTCTAGATAAGTTCCAGATAAGTTCCAGATAAGTT
The DNA here is from genome assembly GCA_963556175.1 of Tipula confusa. Taxonomy (NCBI): domain Eukaryota; kingdom Metazoa; phylum Arthropoda; class Insecta; order Diptera; family Tipulidae; genus Tipula; species Tipula confusa. Next base: position 24,251,906 of record OY744475.1, read on the forward strand.
CTAGATAAGTTCCAGATAAGATCCAAATAAGTTCCAGATAAGTTCCAGATAAGTTCCAGATAAGTTCCAGATAAGTTCCAGATAAGTTCCAGATAAGTTCCAGATAAGTTCCAGATAAGTTCCAGATAAGTTCCAGATACGTTTAATTTATTTACTGTTTTCAAGGTCTAATTCCAATATCTGCAACATGAACAATGTGCGAACTTTTTAAAAACTTACTGCCAATTTTTTAAAACTTACTGGTAATTTTTTATTGAATAGGGTACGTAAGGGGTACACACCACCTTATTCAGTTAAGTCTAAGGGTGGAATATTTTCTGCTCTATGAAAACGACCACCTATCAAGCCAACCGTCTAGTCTGGCTCTCGATGTAATGTTGAGAACTTTAGAGGTGTTTGTATTATTTCAACCATACCGAAGGTGTTTGATCGACTTGGCAAAGATAAATTAACCTCACAAGTGATCTACTATAACGAATCTACTTTTTTTAACAAAATATATAAATGCGGTTCATTACAGATTTGCATTATGCACATTGTGGCCTGTTGGTTAGATTTAAGGCCCTTGCGGTTAGCTAGGTCTTAACATGGTTGATATTGGAATAAACTTACTCCTTAACGTGCAGTTTTATCCTAGTTGATTGTATTGGTAATTATCTGAAATTTGGAATACATTTGGTGAAGATTAGTGGTTTTTCGAGAGTGGTTGATGTCACATCAATATAAAATTTTTTCAAACTATTTCACGTTTTAATAACACAATGAACTATCAATCAGATCTAAATAGATTCAGTTTGTGGTGTTCATGCTTCCTCTCAATCCACGGATTCACGTGCTGCAGATAAGTCGTACTGTCCATCTGCCTTTGGTTTCGTGCTATCAGGATGCCTGCTATTGTTCTATTGTACGGCATCTTTCTTAAATTTTTGAGTATATACAACAACAAACTTGATTTTTATGTACGTGTACATGTACGAAAAATAAAAAATTAAATGTACGAGAGCGAAGTCAGGCTTCCATATCAATTTGCGGGCTAACACGTACATCGATTGGTAAAATAAAGGAAAAACGGTTAAGACCATTTATTTTCATATAAAATGACACAAGCGCACTGTAAATTAAATGTAACGGCGCGAATATCCTTGTGATATAACGATTTTATTACCAACCATACCAATCTAAATATGTATATATTTAGTAATTCCGTTAATACCACTAGCTGCTCTGGAAATTTACAAATCCAATAAAATAGATGCCCTGCTAGTAGTTAATGTATTTATCGATGTGTCAAACCAAGAAAAATGAAAGGTTGACGGCCTATCAAGTTTTTACTCATCCAAGTTTGACTGGTGAATCGCTGAGATATGCACTACAACAGCCAACATAAACTTACACGTAAGGATCATGTTAGCCATTGAAACGTTAAATGAGAAACTTTATCGTTGGCATTCCAGAAAATCACCGAAAATATCATCAAATTGTGATGATTTTTTACTAAAAATGTGTAATATTAAAATACCAGTCATCATGAAATTGACTTAAATTAATGAACAATATTATGATTAACACGAAATCCTACGAATCGTGAAAACAATACAATGATTTATAAATTTCATGGATCCAACCCATTAATTACACATCTCTTAACTCAAAAATTTCGAGGTTTCGTTTAATGCAAAAAAAAAAAAAAAATGTTCTTGAATGAACTTGAATTTCCAATCTAATTACCCATAAAATCGATACTCGAAATTTTTTTAAATGTCAATACCAAATTGCAACATTGCCTAAACACTATATTACTGTTAAATATATACATTATAAGGTTCAACACAAATGTAATTATATGTACATCATCATTCTCGTGTTCTTGCTTATGTGCAAACCATAAAATGCCGTCAGAATACTATATCGCATCAATCAAACTAAATACCATATACAATTATGTCACGTTTATTGTTGTATTTTAAATAATTTGCATTTTATATCTGCGGTTGAATTTTTTTTTTATCGAATTAAAACTGTGCGAATGCATTACTTTCGATAAATCATCATTAATGTTGGTATATACAATCCACAGTGTTCCTGCTAAAGACTAACCTCTTTAATATTTAATATTCAGCAATTTATATTCATCTTATTCATATATTCATCGATCTTGTATACTCGCATGTAGTGATATAGGGAATTCCTGACGTGTATTAAGAAACATAAAATGACTGATAAAAATCAATTAAAATAACATCAATCATTGTTTATATATGTTATGTGCGCGCAGCGATCTTGTCTAGGTAGATTATGGGCCATCCTTTAACACAGACAGAAAATTTCTAATCGTTTTTTTTTTGTTTTGCACGTTTGAAGCGCGGTATCAAAGAAATATACCGAATTCTGCGATATATGAACAGGAAATCGATTGGGTCCAGCAAAAAAAGAAACTGTATGATTAATGTATTATACAATCTCCCGCACAACACTAAACGTTACACAAGTGTATATTTAGTTAGAAATATTTAGCCTCAATACGATATAATATGCGCGAGATGTGAAAGAGATTTTTTTTTGTTATCTCAATTGTAAATCGCTTACATGTATAACATATATATGTACCAATTATTAAGATATAAATCAATATTGGGTATTTCTAAAATAATTTAAAATAAATTAAATCATTTTTTATAAAAAAACACTCACTTTATTTGACATTTACAATTTTATGGCCATTTGGCACCGAATATTTATATAATACTATATATATTCAGCACGAGCTAATCGTGCACTTCGATACAAATTTAATTGATTCAATACTGTGCATATTACACACATATGCACACACACACAGCGATGTTAGTTTGATTGAATGATCAAATATTTAATTGAAATTCAATAACGCAAAAACCCTAAACGATACACATATATAAGCATCAATTACGTTTCGATGAAGGTGAAATTGGCTAAAAGCTGCTAAATTGTAATTAATAAAATTAATAAAATGTTTTAATTGATTTGTGGTCCAATTTATTTGTATGACTTCGTACAAAATCGCAATGTTTGAGCCCCGAAAAATTCGTATAATTTCGATTTCATGGGCAAAATTGGCCAAAACAATTTTTTTTATTATTATTTACAATCGATTATCAATTGATACAAAAGATTTTGCAGATCGGCATACATATAAATATAGGAATTAATTTTTTTTTTTTTAATTGTGACAAATGGCCTTAATGGGTCTTAATTGTTAATTGTGTGTGCCCGCTGTAAAATAATTAGAAAAGATATGTAGGAAAATATTAGTTGAAATGTCAATCAGAATGAATAATTAATTATATGTATTATATTGTACTGTGTATATGTCAGTCGTTTGATTGAGTTTTAGCATTCAAAAATCGAAAAAAATGATGAATTAATAATTTCACGTAATTTAGTTTGGTGTATATACATATTATGAAAGTTATTTCGGTCCGACTCAGTATATTGGAATTCATAAAATTACGTATGGTCATTTATATATGTATATATATACCTATATATGTGATTGTGCAATACGAGGTGGCTGTTTATGTCAATCTAATCATGTCATATTTTAATAAGCATAATATATACGTATTTAAATTCTTTAAAAGGTGTTAATCGCCTTATTACCGTATTAAATTAGTTTAATACTTATTATTATGTTTGGTGGTCTATTGTCGGCGCACGAAATTCATTAAATTATGTTAGAAACATGTGCTTAAAAATTTCATATTTGTTAAGATGAATAATTTAGGCATGCCTCTGGTATTGTCATACTTTTACTTGTGTTCAGGATTACATCATAACATATCTTTACCGTACGCTCATTGTAATATAAATGGGGCAGCGGTTATTTCAAAGTCATCTTTCATTTACCATTGGCAAAATAGCTAAGTGATTCTTTTGAATAAAACACTCATGAATTTTGTTGACCTTTGATCAGAAAGAATTAAAGAAAATCTTGTTAAATCGTCTTGCATTGTAGGCAGGCTAAATTGGGACCTACAAATATCAATACTTGTGGCAGAAGTGCCGATAATGCGAGTTGGGTCGGACGCCAAATTCGATAATAATACCAAAAATTGCTCAACTACGGCATTGGCATGTAAAATATCGAAGTTAAAGTCACCCGCAATAAACAAATAGAAGTACGTTAATTAATTAAGAAGTACCGAAAACTGTTCTAGGAAAACGAATACAGATAAATCCAGACCAACAATTTATATTTGTTTGTACTAAATATAAACAAAAGACTTCAACTAAAATAACATACACATTTTTTTGAACAAGCGACGAACCCGATTTTAATATAATTCTTGTTGTGATGTTTTCTCGTTCAGTTTTTAGTTTTATCTTTTTGTGGATTTTTTTGCCTTGCGTAAAATTTGAAGTAATTAATATTTCAGTTAGATTATATAATGAGGAACGATAATATCTAGTTTTTAACATTCAATGAAAATTTTATATCTATATATGCATGGCGTCAAATGTTCGGAAATCAAACGCCATAGTTGGCTGCAATTTTATTTATTGCTTGTGTTTATAAATCTCGCACTGATTGACATTCTACGCTGTTTGAAAAGTTAAATCAAAATGGTTTAGACAATGTCAATATAAAATTCGTAAAACGAGTTTTCCCTTTCGTCTTAAGATGATTTTGATGAAAAATCATTTCCTATATTGCTATAGAAATATTTCCATGATAAATGATGAGTTGTATAGTTAATATTTAATAGGTTGATTTTCAAAAAATCTCAGTTAGGGTTAGTTTTTGATAAAACTTTTACTATGGGTGGCCATTTAGTTTATTTTAGTAAAAGTGTGCGTTTGGAGCACCACAATTTATTTATGGTGAATTAGTTTTGTTCTGCTTGTTTTCAGTTAGTGTGAATTAGATGCTCCAAAGATGTTTCAATGCTTGTGGCAGATTTATTTTGGGAATTAGGAAATACGATTACATTTCTGCTTATTAGGGTATTATTTTAGGTTGGAGGTAGCCTTTTCTTATACGAACCTCATGACAGTCGGCTTTCTCTACGAGTAGAGCTATCCCATTTTACAAAAAACAACTCTTTGCTACGTCATAATGCTCACGAAGCTTTACATACAGACTTAATAGCTTGTCAGAGCATAATAATTAATCCAAAAGTTTGACAAATTTGTAGGGACATTTAAAAAATTAACGCATGGCTTAAATATTGGACGCATCCTAAGCAGAATTAGTTCTTATAATAAGAAAAGCAGCACTTGTTGCACTTGGAACATAAAGTAAAAGAAGTCGAAGGTATAGCAACTACAATCATTCAAACCAATGGTAAGCTACAATTTAATTTTCGCCTCTCTGTCGTCTCCTCCATTTTTTTTGTCGATTAAGACATGAGCTTCGTATTTTTATCTGCATCTTGATTCGTTGTTGTTGTTATAATGAACCTCATTAGCGCAGTCCTATAATTCATATATCCGCAATAACGGATAAATTTGGCATTTATGTGAGTATTATATTTCAGAAGTATATAGGTAATTGTTATGTGTGGCACCACGTTACAATTGTCTATCGTATCATTTTAAAATTAAGCAGTAAATCCTTGATGCCGTCAATTATATGATTCCGTCGATATATCCATTTACATATTTTGAACTAAACTGTTTGAAATTCTTTCGTGAATTGCTTCTTGAATTTTCCATCTTCCATACATGAACAATCGGTTTGGTAGCACAACAAAATTATTGCATCATGCATCGAGTCACAAGCTCCCTGCAGTGATGGATTATGTTTTACCAGTGGAGTTCCTCACATAACTTAATCGGAAGATTTGAATTTGTCAAACATTGACATTACATGTTGAAGTCTCTCGCGCTTGCTCTTTAATGATCCTTCAAATGAAGACGGTAAAATAACCAAAATATCACCTTGCACTTGAACTTCGGTGGTATCGGCGGGAATCGCGATATCCACGAGTTCTTGATACGGTTCTCTGTTGAAACCATGATCTATTGAGTGTGAGCTTGCCAGAACTGATGACTAAATTTTCACAAACTACTGTTGGCATTACTTTACATTGCAACACATACTATTCTTATGAATACTGATCGAATACGTTGGCTAATATTTTTGTACCCATCACATTTTAAATTTTTCTGCTGCTATCTTGCTTCCTTTAAATAAAGAGAATTACGTAAGACATGGGATCAAGGCTTGAACTCAAGATGCTGAGATTGATGAACTTTTACTTTAGGGTTTCAAAATTACGTGGATAAATATGTATAGCACGGTCAAATGTAGGTTCACTTTCATCCTTATTTACAATAATTATGGCAATCAATAAATAACACAATGTTACCGATGGATACTGTTTGGTTATCTTCAATGAAGTTCTGTTTTTTCTTGTTCTCAATTATTTGTTTTAACCGATATGATGCGCTATGACGGTTATGGCATTAACTATTTGCAAATAAAGATGCGTTTTTTATAGGTTGAATGATATCCACAACGTGGACTTGAGCAAACAGTTTCTTTTCGCCCTCTGAAGGAGTTAAATGTGATGTGCATAATGATAGGTTTGACCATGAATCTTGAAAACATATGGTCCATACGAGAGCGAAGAAACTCAGGATATAGATCAACGCATCATTGTTTAAATTTAAAAATTCATAGTAATTGAAAGAAGTAAGACAAATATGAAGATTATTAATTAAAAGAAATTAAATGAACCCTTATCTCATTTTTCTATCGACATATACTGACAACCACTCCTTTGCATCTCATAGACTAATCAATTTGTTTGATGAAATTAAATAAAGTATCGTAAAATTCTTCAATAATTGTACCCATCAGTACTACGAGATGAAACACGATTCAGCAACTATATGAAGAACCAATCTTACGAAATTCATTATTCTGATTCTAAAAATTTCATAAATTGATTTTACCTCATTTCAACTATACCTAACAGTATCATACTGTGCCTCCAATCATACATCATGATCTTACCTACTAAGTGCCATACACAACCATACAATAACGACAACAAAGATTAGAAAATTTGTTTTCAATTTTACTTAAACATATTTTCAATTTGTTATAACGAAAATTTTATGTCTAATTTTATCAATGAAATTGTTTAATTTTCTCGATTTTTCAGATTTGTGAAAAATAATTTAACACGTATTTCGTGACATATAATAAAAAAGCAGCAAGCATACGTCGTTAGATTTAAAGAAAAACAAAAAAATTTGCATCCAAAGATTTATTTCGATTCGATTTATTGTAAAGTAGTTACAACAATTTTTAATATTTATATATATTTATATATTTATTTAATTTAAATTCGTGTATTTATTTTTAATAATTTCGTGAAATTATAAATTCGTTTTTTGGTTATTGTTGTTAACAACAATAAGATTATTTATTTAGAAGACAATATATATTTGATCTAAATTATATTATTTGTTCTAATTTAATTGGATTATATATACAGTCAAGAATATATATAAATATATATGTTCATATTTTAGTGAAAGTCGTGTGTACAAAGTTCAAGTAGGTATAGTCACAATTAGTCATATTGTATTTTTGAAGTTTTTTTTTATACATTCGATACATCTTAATAGTTTTTATCAATAAAACTCCTCTCCCTGGTTTACCTTTCTACTGTACACTGTGCAGTGTTATGTTTTATATATATATAATTGTATATAGATAGACACACGAGAGTATCAACATCATAAATAATCTTGTATATCCATCGAGTACACAATTGAATGTTTGACCTAGTTGAAATCTTATTGTCATAAGAAATAAAAAATTATTATTATTATTATTTGTATTAACAATCATAATAATATTTAATATAAAAAAACCCTAAACAATGATTATTTTATAAATAAAAGACGAAAAATAAAAATCGAATTTCAAAATTATTTATGTTTTTATATATATAGCTTAAAATCATAAATCATTCGTTGTGATATTAGAAATGGAAAAACCTTAAAAAAAAAATCAAAATAATTATCAAAAATACTATCCACCCACTTAAATAGTAAAAACTAATTCATGTCAAAACTAATAAAAAACCATTAAATTGAAATGAAAAGTTCTGCTGTTATATATCATGAACAATTAGTCGAAGGTCTATTTATGACAATTGGAATATAATATGCGCCTATATGTTGCAATATAATACGATTTCGAACTTTCTTAACCCTTTACAAAGTGTATATGTTTTGTGAGTGCGGCACAAAAGTACTTAACCTTCGATTTATCATATACATAATATTATATTCAACCTGCTTTATTCAGAACTAGTAATCAATCATTTATAAAACAAAATATTTATCGGGATCTGATTTAGGTCTAGGTCGAAAATAAATTTTATGTTGTTACTTGTTACACCCTCAAGAACAATTCGGTAATTGATTAGAATATTTGAGTCTCTGTAATTTGAAGTGTTAAAACATCACCTCGGCAGTGCACTACACGCTGGCACCTGAGGGCTACCTATTAAAAATACAAGTTTATAATTAAATTTTTTTTTATATAATATATAATATATACATAATATATATATATATATATATATATATATATATATATATATATATATATATATATATATATATATATATATATATATATATATATATATATATATATATTTATATATATATATATATATATATATATATATATATATATATATATATATATATATATATACCCAAGTAACAATTTAAAACCACAGTTTCCAAAAAACCTTTTGGTTACTAAAAAACGTTTTCAAAATGATCTAGTAAATGGTTTTAAAAACTGAAACTTAAAAATATTTTTTTAATTGTTTTGGTTTCATTAAAAACGTTACTAAAACTAAACAGTTGAGTTTCAAGTAATGGTTTTGTTTCAGTAATATTGAAACGATTTTGTTACGTTAATTCAGCATTAAATAGTTTTTTCTAGTTTTTTAAACACGTTTTAAGGATGCTTCTAGAAATGTTTTAAAGTAGGGTTTTGAATCGTATTTAAAACTTATTAAAACCGTTTATAAATCGAACAAATTGCAAAAATTATGGATTATGATGTTTACAGTTTATCCTATTTTAAAACGTGTTTAATAAATTTTAAAAACATTTTTAAAACCTCTTTCTGAAACGATCTTATTATAAAATAATACATGTAATATTTTTATTAATTTAACAAGATTCAACGAGGCAGGTTGTGATTTAAGCTGTGATTCTAGAAAAATTAATTTAAATACTGTAAAAAATTATTGAAATAGTTAGTGTTTGTGTAGTGTGATAGTAAAACATAATAAATAATTTTTAAATTGTTTAATACAATTTTAAAATGAATTATCACAAAATGTTTTATTAATAATAAATTGTTACAATATTTAAAATTAATTTTTAAAAAATATTTATTATTGTTTACATTTGTATAAATAAAATTGTGAAATTCAAATTTTTAATGTGTTTTTCTGATTTGGTTTTTAGCACTTGAAATCGTTTGCATTGCGTAAAATTGAATATCTAAATTATGTTAATAACATATAAATAAAAATTTTGCATAAAAAACCATCTTACTAATACAAAAATTGTTGATATTTATTTATTTTAAAGCATAAAATTATCTCGCTATTTTTCTAATAATAGCTAATAATAGCGAGATCGAGTGTCTACTCACATTATGAAAAATCGTTTTTTCTCGCGTTTAGCTAAAAGTCGTTCAACTGGTGCTTTATTATGTGGAACATTACCCATGGAAGTGTTTATTATTTTAAATTGTGTCAGGTTTTGTCCCGTGATAGTGCTTATAGAAACGATATTTACTTAAATGTTACTTATAAAACACTTTTCTCTGTTTCATTGAATACTATCTTCGAACAAACCTGAGCAACATTACATTTAACAATTTCTCCGAACAGAATCATTCCACTAGTCTACTATTTCCACAAGCTGATAGCTTAACATATTTTAATTCTTTTCTAAATTCTTAGTGAAATAATTTACAGAACAGTTGGAAACGTAAAGCGTTACAAATTTAATATTTTATTTTGGTGAACTAACGCCCTTAAATGTTAGCTCTAATCGACCGAAATAACCAATATTTTAAGATGACTAAACGCAGAATAGTTTTAAATATAATACTTTCAGTGGTCCACGCGCATCGAGTCACGAGTAGGACACTGCCATTGAAAATCAACTTTCAATGTCATTTCGGGACCGAAATGTAATAACTCAATTTTTTTTAGATATAAGTATATGTTATTTTATATTCTATTTTTTATACATATTTATAATTAGTTTATTTTGATTTCTATTTATTATTATTAGATTTTCAAAAACTTTATTTAGGATCAATAAAAAAATAGCAACACTGGAATATAATTTTTTTTATTCATCTTAAATGAAGTTTAAATTTTAAATATTTATATTATTTTAAACACAATTATATTTTTATTATTTGAAATATATATTAAAAAATTATTTTTTTTGGTTTTAATTTTTCATAATCTTTCATACACCTAATTATAGAAATTTTCAAATAAATCTGCATTGAATTCGTAACAAGAAAATTCACCATAACGCTGTTTCTCGGATCATTAGTAGAGAATATATTTAATAATCAGTGAACATATTTGAAAACAAAAGAAAACTAATTCATCGATTAGTGCTGGTTTAAGATATGATATATGGTGTAGTATAACTTCGCTTTTATAGACACAATCTTTTCTTTTGGCACTTTAAAATTAGGTGGTTAAAGTTCTTATCAATTAAAAGCGAAACGCTTTAAGAGGAGTAATAGCTTGTAGTTCGCGTTATTGTGATTTTAAAAAGGTTTTGGTGAAACTTAAAAATACTAAAATAACGAATCAAGGATCGTATTTCAACGTTTCAAAAAAACTAAAACAAAAATATGTTTCTATGAAACGAATTGAAGCAGGCATTGGTTCGATTCCAAAATACTAAAGGTTTCTACAATACTCGTTTTAACGTTTTTGGAACGTTTCATTAAATTTAATTTTAAATAAAAAACTGCACATTAACGTTATTAAACCGTTTATTAGGAACGTTTATCAATTTTGAAGTAAAATAAAATCGTTTCAAAAACTGTTTAAAACATGCTTAAAAATCCCAAATGTTTTTTTTGAACCTGGACAAAACGGGTTACCAAAAGGTTTCTCCAACGTTTCAGATACGTTACTGCGCTGAATTTTGGAAACGTTTCGTTTTGAAACCAAAGGTTCAAAACCGTTTCTAAACGATTTTGAAACCTAAATTTGTTGCCTGGGTATATATATATATATATATATATATATATATATATATATATATATATATATATATATATATATATATATATATATATATATATATATATATATATATATATATATATATATATATATATATATATATATATATATATATATATATATATATATATATATATATATATATATATATATATATATATATATATATATATATATATATATATATATATATATATATATATATATATATATATATATATATATATATATATATATATATATATATATATATATATATATATATATATATATATATATATATATATATATATGTACATTTTCCCGACAAATCATAACTATATATATAGTAAACCTCCTAGTTCGATACGGACTATATAGCGATGAGAAAACAATGATTGATTAGTAAAAAAATTAACAAACCAATTTCTCAAGCACAGAATCAAAATAGTAAAAGTCTTTTGTTATCCAATAATATTGTCAAATTAAAATTAAAACTGTAGCAATTCTTCTTTTTGGATTTTTTCCGCATAGTAAATTTAAAGAATTTTACCATTTCCTCATTTGTAATACATTTCTTATTAAATTTTAAGTTATCCCAATTTAAATGTGTAGATTATTTTCGACCACCTCCTTAACTATATTGAGCAATGAAAAGTTCCAAAATAAACATATAAAAATCTTAAAACTTGTATACAACTTTTATTAAACTAACATTTAACAATTTAGATCTTAACGTTAATTTACTCAACACTGATCCCCATCGTATAGACTTTAACAAATTCATATTTGGCCATTCAACAATGATTCATCAAAAAGAAATGTATAACAACAACAGATAAATGTAGTAAACTAAATAAAAACTGTGCGGTAATTTGCGGTTACCCATAATATGTATCGTAAACAATTCACAATCGAGTTTAAAAAAAAAAATTTTAACATTAAAATCTCGACACAACGTTTATATTTGATAAGCATGAAATGGAATGTCATGTCGTTTTCTATATAAAGATGGAATCGTGAATTTACAAAAAGAATAACACACAAGACTCAACAAAATAATTTCGCTTTCAATATACGAGTATACTATATATACTATAAACATATATATTTACGACATGTAAAGAAGGTAAAAGGTAAATAGTTTTACTATATATAAAATTTATAATATACGAGTAAGGCACATATATATTTCATTCACCACCAACGTCTTTTAAATAAAAACAAAATTACAAACCAAAAATACAAAACTTACTTTCATTGAATCTTCAAAACTATAGTACATTTTTTTGGTTCAATCTGCAATCTGCGTACGGCTGTCTTAAATATAGTGAAGTAGCCAAGTCATTGTTTATATACGTAAATCTATTCTCTAGACGTTTTAAATAAATTTAAATTTTTGTCTACATATTGTATAACGATTACGTTATATCTAAATGTGATTTATATATATATATATATATATATATATATATATATATATATTATATATATATATATATATTTAT